>JAAGEH010000037.1:2417131-2511684 GCA_011751065.1 Lasiurus cinereus
TGTTGATTTTTTGTATCTTTTTTTTTTTTTTGGTCTCTGTCATTTTTTCTTTTATTTATTTATTTATTTATTTATTTATTTATTTATTTATTTATTTATTTTTATTAATTTTTTTATACATATCTCCCCATTGCCCCCCTCCCTCCCAGACATACCCCAAACCCCCAGTGTCTATGTTCATTGGTTATGATTATATGCATAGATACAAGTCCTTTGATTGATCTCTTATCTACCTCACCTAACTTTAATCTTCCTGCTGTAATTTCACAGTCTGTTTGAAGCTTTACTGTCTCTGTATCTATCCTTTTGTTCATCAGGTTATAATGTTCTTTATTATCCCCCAATGAGTGCGATCATGTGATGCTTCTCCTTCATTGACTGGCTTATTTCACTAAGCATAAGGCTCTCCAGTTCCAACCAGGTTGCTGCAAATGGTAAGAATTCCTTCTTTTTAATGGCAGCATAGAATTCCATTGTGTAGATGTACCACAGTTTTCTGATCCACTCATCTGCTGACGGCTACCTAGGCTGTTTCCAAATTGGGGCTATTGTAAATTGTGCTGCTATGAACAAGGGGTGCATAAATCCTTTCTGATTGGTGTTTGTAATTTCTTAGGATAAATTCCTAAGAGTGGTATTACAGGGTCAAATGGGAGATCCATTTTTAGTTTTTTGAGGAAACTCCATACTGTTCTCCACAGTGGCTGCACCAGTCTGCATTCCCACCAACAGTGCACAAGGGTTCCTTTTTCTCTGCATCCTCGCCAACACTTGTCGTTTGTTGATTTGTTGATGATTGCCATTCTAACAGGTGTAAGATGGTATCGCATTGTCATTTTGATTTGCATCTCTCGATTAATGACTTTGCATCTCATTAATGACTTTGAACATGTTTTCATGTGTCTCTTGGCCTTCCTTCTGTCGTCTTTCGAAAAGGTTCTATTTAGGTCCGTTGCCCATTTTTTTTATTGGATCGTTTATCTTCCTTTTATTAAGTTGTATAAGTTGGCTGTAGATTTTGGAGATTAAACCTTTATCAGTGATAACATTTGCAAATATGTTCTCCCATACAGTGGTCTTTCTTGTTGTTTTGTTGATGGTTTCTTTTGCTGTGCAAAAGCTTTTTATTTTGATGTAGTCCCATTTGTTTATTTTTTCTTTAGCTTCCATTGCCTTTGGAGCAGTATCAGTGAAGAAGTTCTTTCAGCATATATCTGAGATTGTGCTGCCTGTGGATTCCTCTAGTATTTTTATGGTTTCCCTTCTAATGTTTAAGTCCCGTATCCATTTTAAGTTTATTTTTGTATTTGGTGTAAGTTCGTGGTCCAGTTTCAATTTTTTGCATGTATCTGTCCAATTTTCCCAACACCATTTATTGAAGAGGCTATCTTGGTTCCATTGAATGTTCATGCCTCCTTTGTCAAATATTAATTGAGCATAGTGGTTTGGGTGGATATCTGGGTTCTCTATTCTATTCCATTGACCTATATGTCTGTTCTTGTGCCAGTACCAGGCTGTTTTGAGAACAGTTGCTTTGTAGTATAGCTTGAAGTCTGGTATTGAGATCCCACCTACTTTATTCTTTTTTCTCAGAATTGCTGTAGCTATCCGTGGTCTTTTTTTTTTCCAGATGAATCTATGAAGAATTCTTTCTAGGACTGTGAAATATGTCGTTGGTATTTTAATGGGTAATGCATTGAATCTGTAGATTGCTTTGGGTAGTATGGACATTTTAATGATGTTGATTCTCCCAATCCATGAGCATGGTATGCTCTTCCATCTGTTAACATATTCCTCTATCTCTTTTTTCAGTGTCCTGTAGTTTTCTGCATAAAGGTCTTTTACCTCTTTAGTTAGGTTTATTCTTAGGTATCTTAATTTTTTTGGTGCGATGGTAAATGGGATTGCTTTTTTAGTTTCTCTTTCTATAATTTCACTGTTAGTGTATAGAAATGCCACAGACTTCTTAGCATTAATTTTGTATCCTGCAACATTGGCGAATTCATTAATTAAGTCAATTAGTTTTGGAATGGAGTCCTTTGGGTTTTTTATGTACAATATCATGTCATCTGCAAATAAGGACAGCTATACTTCTTCTTTTCCAATTTGGATGCCTTTTATTTCTTCTTGTTGTCTAATTGCAATGGCTAATACTTCCAGTACTATGTCGAACAGGAGAGGTGAGAGTGGGCATCCCTGTCTTGTTCCTGTTCTTAGGGGAAATGGTTTTAGTTTTTGCCCATTGAGTATGACATTAGCTGTGGGTTTATCATATATGGCTTTTATGATGTTGAGGTATGATCCTTCTATTCCCACTTTGCTGAGAGTTTTTATCAAGAAAGGATGTTGGATTTGTCAAATGCTTTTTCTGCATCAATTGATATGACTATGTGATATTTATCTCTCAATTGTTTATGTGATGTATCACATTTATTGATTTGCGGATATTGAACCATCCCTGCATTCCTGGGATGAATCCTGCTTGGTCATGGTGTATGATCTTTCTGATGTACTGCTGGATACGGATTGCTAGAATTTTGTTGAGGATTTTGGCATCTATGTTCATAAGAGATATTGGCCTATAATTCTCTTTCATTGTGTTGTCTTTATCTGGTTTTGGTATTAGGGTGATGCTGGCTTCATAGAAGGTGTTTGGTAGTATTCCTTCTTCTTGAATGTTTTTGAATAGTCTGAGGAGGATAGGTTTCAATTCTTCCTTGAATGTTTGGTAAAACTCTCCTGGTAGCCATCTGGACCCGGGCTTTTATTTGCTGGAAGCTTTTTGATTACTGCTTCAATTTCTTTCATAGTTATTGGACTATTGAGATGTTTGGCTTCCTCCTCATTGAGCTTTGGGAGGTTATATTTTTCTAGGAAAATGTCCATTTCTTGCAGGTTGTCCAATTTTTTGGATAAGAGTTGTTCATAGTATTTTTTAACAATCCTTTGTATTTCCACAGGGTCTGTTATTATTTCTCCTCTTTCATTTCTGATTTTGTTTATTTGGGTCTTCTCTCTTTGCTTCTTGGTGAGCCTGGCTAGGGGTCCATCAATCTTGTTTATCCTTTCAAAGAACCAGCTCTTTGTTTTGTTGATCTTTTGAATTGTTTCTTTGGTCTCCAAGTTGTTTATCTCCGCTCTGATCTTCACTATTTCCTTCCTTCTGAGTACACTGGGCTTTTCTTGTTGCTCACGTTCTAGCTCTTTGAGTTGTAGGTTTAGGTGATTTATTACCATTGTTTCCTGTTTTTTGCAGTAGGCTTGTAGGGCTATGAACTTCCCTCTCAAGATTGCTTTCACTGTGTCCCATAAATTTTGTAGTGTTGTGTTGTCATTGTCATTTTTTGCCATGATGTTTTTTATTTCTTCCTTGATCTTTCTGGTTACCCAGTCGTTGTTTAAAAGCATGCTGTTTATTCTCCATGCATTTGATTTCTTTCTATTGTTTTTATTATAGTTGATGTCCAGTTTTATGCCACTGTGGTTTGAGAAAATGCTTGATATGATTTCTATCTTCTTGAATTTGAAGAGACTTTTCTTATGACCCAACATATGATCTATCTTTGAAAATGACCCATGTGCACTGGAGAAGAATGTATATTCTGTGGCTTTGGGGTGAAATGTTCTGAAGATGTCAATTAATTCCATCTGGTCTAGTGAGTCATTTAGGATTGATGTTTCTTTGCTGATTTTTTGTTTAGAGGATTTGTCCAATGGTGACAGTGGGGTATTAAAGTCTCCTATTATGATTGTATTGCTGTCAATCTCTCCCTTAATATCCTCCAAAAGTTTTTTTATGTATTTAGGTGCTCCTATATTGGGTGCATATATGTTTACCAGAGTTATTTCTTCTTGTTGGATTGTTCCCTTTAGGATTATGAAGTGGCCTTCTTTATCTCTTGTTATGTCCTTCACTTTGAGATCTAATTTGTCAGATATAAGTTTTGCAACCCCAGCTTTTCTTTCATTTCCATTTGCCTGAAATACCATGTTCCATCCCTTCACCCTCAATCTGTGTGCATCTCTTTTCCTAAGGTGGGTTTCTTGCAGAAAGCGGATATATGGATCATGTTTTCTTATCCAATCGGTTACCCTACGTATTTTGATTGGAGCATTTAATCCGTTTACATTTAAAGTTATTATTGATAAGTACTTATCTGTTGCCATTTTTAGTCCTTACCCCCGAGTTCCTTCTTCGCTTCCTTTCTTTTTATTACAGCAGACCTTTTAACATTTCTTGCATAGCTGGTTTGGTGGTAATATATTCCCTTAGTCCTTTTTTGTCTGTGAAGCTTTTGATTTCACCTTCAATTTTGATTGAGAGTCTTGCAGGGTACAGTATTCTTGGCTTCAGACCCTTCTTTTGCATGACTTTGTATATTTCATTCCATTCTCTTCTGGCCTGACGAGTTTCTGTTGAGAAGTCAGTAGCTAATCTTATGGGGGTTCCTTTGTAGGTAACTTTCTGTTTCTCTCTGGCTGCTTTTAAAATTCTTACTTTGTCGTCGGTGTTTGCCAATTTAATTATAATGTGCCTCGGTGTCGGTTTGTTGGGGTTCATTTTGCTTGGAACTCTGTGAGCTTCTTGGATTTTTGTGGGTTTTTTTTTTCTTTTCTATATTGGGGAAATTTTCTGTCATTATTTCTTCAAACACGTTCTCTAATCCTTGTTCAGTTTCCACTCTTTCTGGAACCCCAATTATGCGGATGTTATTTTGTTTCATGTTATCCCAAAGCTCCCTTAGACTCTCCTCTTGCTTTTTACCTTTTTTTCTAGAAGCTGCTGTACTTGGGTATTTTTTCCTACTGTGTCTTCTAGCTCACTGATGCGGTCCTCTGCTTCTTCTAGTCTACGTCTGATGCTTTCTATTGTGTTCTTTATAGCAGTGATGTCATTATTCATTTCTTCTTGTTTATTCTGCACCTCCTCTGTTTTCTTCTGCATTTCTTCTTCATGCTTCTTCACCTCCTCTAGGCTCTTACTCATATTGTCAAATTTGTCTTCCATTCTTTTCAACCACATTATGATAATTTCTCTGAACTCTTTCTCTGGTAGGCTTATTTGTGGCTCTATTTTGTTTACTTCCTTTTCTGGTGAAACCTGCCTTTCTGTCTTTTGTGGGCTGTTTCTTTTTCTGCCCATGGTCTTTCTTCTCTGGGTGTCTGGTTATGTAGTGCTCTCTCCTACGTTGACTGAAAGGCACAAACTACAACACGACCAGGTACAGCACACAAGGCACTGAGTAGAAATGTATTCAAGATGTTAATAATCACAAATAAGGTGACCACCAATGAAGGGCAAATTAGGGGTAGATAGAGAAAGAAGAAGAGGAAAATGAGGAAGAAAGAAAAGAAAGAAGTGCCAAAATCAAATTGGGAGAGTGAGAAAAAAAAAGATAAATAAATGAACAATAAAATAAAATAAGAAAATAAAAAGGAGAAAAAGGAGAAGGAAAGAGGAAGAGAAAAAGTCAGAGAGAAAAGAAAGTGTATAAGAGAGAAAAGAGGAACAAAATATAGATGTCAGGAGACCACTCCAATAGAACAGTCACTAATCCCAATAAAGGCCAGCAACCAGTACCTAGATATTAATGCAAATTGCAAATAGCAACTGGTATCGAGGGAGATGAGGGAAAAGAGAGGTAGAAAACAGAGCAAGCAAAAAGCAAAATAAAACAAGTAGAATAAACTAAAATAGTCTCCCCCCAAAAAATTTCAAAAAATCGATAGAATCACTTTTCAGGCAAATAGCAACAAAAGGATATAGAGAAAAAACAACTTTTTGGCTAGTGAAGACAAGAGGGGAGAGGTTTGTGTGGACTTGTAGTAGGGGATTTGAAACTAGATATATAAATGGGGTGAAATTTTAACCAGGTAAAGAGAAAAATAGGGAGAATCTAAAGTTGGAAAAGGGAAAGAGAAACAAGACAGCAAAATGGGGAAAGTTAGGAGGAAAGTGTTTGCATAAAGGTGGAGTTGAGTTGGAGTAAAATTATGCTAAAGGGAAGATGAAAATAGAATGTAGAACTCTAATCCCGAAATAAAATAAAGAGAAAACAAAATGACACATTTTTTTTTTCTAAAAACGGTAAAGTACTAGTAGTAATTAATAATACTAGTTTAAAGCAAAAATGTAATAATTATAAAGGTAAAATCAATTGAGGCAGAAAGAAAAAAAAATTCTTTTAATTAAAATATGTGAAAATGAAAAATAAAGAATTAAAAATTAAAAAAAAAGAAAAAAGAAAAAAGGGAAAATAAAAAAAAAGGAGAAAAATAGAATGTTCCTTCACTTCCACTATTATTCTGCTTGGCACTCTTGTTTCCCAGTAGGGGAGGTATTGCAGTTCCCTGTGTTCCCCTCTTGTGTTTTAATCTCTTTATTGTCTTGTGGTTATGTGAGAGTCAATTTGTGTGTCATCCATTGGGTGGCAGTGTTTCGGAATTGATCTCTGAGACAAAGCACAAGACCTCTCTAGGCTGTGCTCAGATCCTGCTACTCTGTGGTTCCCAAAACCAGTTTGTGGGAGTTTTGCAGCCTGGACACTGCAATAACTTCCAGGTTGTCCCTCTGCCCCAGAGAAAAATAAAAAAAAAGAGTCATTTTCAGGAGCTCTCCTCTGTTAACAGCCCAGAGGGTCTGCCTTCACACTCAGGGATCACGCCCTGCCCACCTCTGTGGACCTCTCCAGAGGCAGCTTTCCCGCAGCCCGGCTCCCACAGTGTGCGCATCTCTGCCCTGCGGGGGTAGGAGACCGCACCCTGGCCCAGGCTAAGTCTGACCCTTCCGCGCGCTGTGTGGATCTCTGAATCCTCCGCCTGCGCGTCTGTGCCGCCTGGGAAGCCGAGCTCTGGGTCCTGGCTGCTCTGTGGGTGCCTCCGTCAGCCGCAGCTTTCAGACCTTGGCAGACATCCACCTCCCCCTTAAGTCAGGCGCAATCTGACCTTTCCTTGTGCTCTGTGGATCTCTGATTCCGCTGCATGTCTGCGCCGATTGGAGAGTGGAGTTATGGGTCCCCGGGTTCCTGGCTGCTCTGTGGGTGCCCAGCCGAAGGCTTCAGACCACCGCAGACATCCACCTCCCACTGCAAGATGGCTCGGGCTCTGCATTCGCCCTGGTGGCTCCGGTGGACAAAAACCCCGTGGCAGTGGGGCTGCCTGGCCGGGAGAGCCCCTTCCAGCAATTCCCCGCCTTTCCCTGGAGGACAACTGACTCCTAGCTTGCCAACAAACACTCCCAATGCAACTCTCAGCTACTCTCTCTCCTTCTGCCCAGTGACAAAGCTCCAGACGCTTCTGTCTACTCCGCCGCCATTTTCTCCTCTCCGTCTGTCATTTTTTTCTGCTGTGATCTTTATTGTTTACTTCTTTCTGCTCACAGTGGGCTTTTCTTGTTGCTGTCCTTCTAATTCATTAAGTTGTTGATTAGGTGTTTCATTACCAATTTTTCCTGTTTTTTGGGTTAGGCCTGTAGAGCTATAAACTTCCCTCTCAGCACTGCTTTCATCGGGTCCCATAGCATTTGCATTGTCGTGTTTTTATTGTCGTTAGTCTCCAGAATATTTTTAATTTCTTCTTTTTCTCATTTATAACCCAATCATTGTTTAGTAACATGCTATTCAACTTCCAAGTGTTTGAAGTTTTTCGAATGTTTGTAATGCAGTTTATTTCTAATCTTATGCCATTGTGGTCTGAGAAAATGCTTGATATGATTTCAATCTTTTTGAATTTGGGGAGACTTTGTTTGTGACCACATATGTGGTATTTTTTTGAGAATGTCCCTTGTGCACTTGAGAAGAATGTATATTTGGGGTGAAATGCTCTGAAGATGTCAATTAGGTCCATCTGTTCTAATGCATTATTTAGAATTGCTGTTTCTTTGCTGATTTTTGTTGAGAGGATTTGGCCAGAGATATCAATGGTGTATTAAAATCTCCTACTATGATTGTATTGTTGTCGATCTCTCCCTTCATATCCTCCAAGAGTTTTTTTTTTATGTTTTTAGGAGCTCCTGTACTAGGTGTGTATATGTTTACCAGAGTTATATCTCCTTGAAGAATTGCTTCTTTTAGTATTATATAGTGGCCTTCCCTGTCTATTATTGTAGCCTTTACTTTGAGATCTACTTTTATCAGATATAAGTATTGCTAACCCAGCTTTTTTCTCATTTGCCTGAAAATGTTTTTCCATGCCTTCACTATCAGTCTGTGTGAATCCTTCTGAGATGGGTCTCTTGTAGACAGGAAATGTATGGGTACTGTTTTGTTAAGCATTCAGATTCCCTGTGTCTTTTGATTGGTGCATTTAACCCATTTAGGTTTAATGTTATTATTGACAAGTTCACGTTTGTTGTCATTTTTTTCCTCAGTGTTTGTGTTGTGTTTTTTTTTCTTTCTCTTTCTTCTTTTTACAGCAGTTCCTTTAGCATTTCTAGCATTATTGGCTTGGTAGTGATAAACTCTCTTAGTCTTTTCTTGTCTGTAAAGCTTCTGATTCCACCTTCAATTTTGAATGATAGCCTTGCTGGGTACAGTATTCTGTGGTTCAGACCCTTATTTTGCATCATTTTATATATTTAATTCCATTCCCTTCTGGCCTGTTTTGTTTCTGAAGAGAAATTAGTTGATATTCTAATAGGAGATCTCTTGTAGGTAACTTTCTGTCTCTCTCTGGCAGCCTTTAAGATTCTTAGTTTGTCAGTTGTGTTCTCCAATTTTATTATGATGTGTCTTGGTGTCGGTTTTTTTGGGTTCAGCTTGTTTGGGACTCTGTGTACTTCTTGGACTTACATTTTTTTTTCCTTGCCAATACCAGGGAAATTTTCTGTCATTATTTCTTCAAATAGGTTTTCTATTCCTTCCTTTTCTTCCACTCCTTCTGGTATCCCAATTAAGCATATGTTGTTTCATTTTGTGTTGTCCCAAACCTCCCTTAGGTTCTCTTCTTTTTTATGTCTTTTTTCCCAGTTGTTGCTGTGTTTGTGTTTTTGTTTTCCTACCTTGTCTTCCATTTCGCTGATGTGGTCCTCAGTCTCTTCTAGTCTACTCTTTAGGCCTTCCATTTTGTTCCTTATTGCAGCCATGTCGTTCTTCATCTCCTCTTGGTTTCCTTTCATGTTGGTGACATTCTCATTCAGCTCCTTATAGTTCTCATTGAGTTGTGTGATATTGTCATTGAGTTGTGTGTATTTGTCTTCCATCTGTTTAAACATCCTTAAAACCATTACTCTTAATTCTTTCCCTGAAAGGCTGCTCACTTCAATTTCATCTAACTCCCTTTCTGGTGATTCCTCTTTTTATTTCCTTTGGGAATTGCTTTTAAGTCTTCCCATGTTATTCTGTAATGTTTTAATTGTAGATCCAGTTGCTTTACTACCCAAGTTTTTTTTGGGGGGGGCAGATGGTGCTACTGGTGTATTCTCTCAGTTCTCCTGTGTTTGTTAACTTATTGTAGTTTCCTACTTGAGCTATTTGGGCTCTCTTGATGTAGATCTGCGAACTTGAGCAGCAGAAGTGTGGTTTCTAGAAGTCGGCAGCCGTGGGGAGGTGTGTCCCTATTTTTGCTGTTTTGCACCCTTAATTGAGATTACTTGTGCCCAGCAGGGATGCATAGTGGCACCAAGGACCTGTCTGTCAGGGTGATGTGTTTCAGGTACCTACACCTTGAGAGGCGTGGTTGTGGTGTCCAGAGTTAAAAAATCACACCTGTGGGAGCTCTCAGGGGCTCCTAGGCACTGTATAGGGGGTGGACCGTCAGAAACATGCCTTGGGCGGGGGCCTCGAGGGCTCACTGCAAACCAGATAGGAGGGCACGCCACAGACAGGGTGACCAGAACACGCAAACACAGGGCCTAGGGTGCCACAGACGGGGCGACCCTGACACGCAAACACAGGGACTAGGGTACTTTGCAACCTGGCATGAAGGCATGCTGCAGTCTGGGAAGCCGTGGTGGGTGGTAATGTGTTGACACATGAGTTCTGCAGGCAGGGACTAGTGTGTAGCCACAGCTGAAACCCTGGCACAGCAGAAACCATGGTGCAAGCACATGGTGGGTGTACGCTCGGTGACCCATGCACACTCGGACCTGGGAGATCTCAAGCCCGGACCCATGTGTGGCTGCTGCCTGGAGAAGGGGAGGTTGCACTCACTTCTTTGGAGGCAGAGGTCCCAGGGTCCGTGAAAATGCATGGTCCACGGGTCTGCGCTCTGGCTGGAGTGTCTGTTGGGTCGCAGGGCAGCTCCAATGCCTGTCTGGCTGGCGGTGTTTTTGAGTTCCCAAAGAAAGGCCGTTTTTCCCTTCAAGATGTCATGGGCTCCGCGCCCGATTCCCGCAGTCCAGGGAGTGAAAGCCACCATGGCAGTCTCTCCTTATCCAAGACTGCCAGCCCCCACTGCTCCCGTGAGATTCAACTGTCCCTCATTCAATTACACACCCACCACACACACCCACACACTCTCCTTTTTCCCCTCACTCACTTCTTCTCCCTTACCTCCATCCTGCCAGACACCATCATCCCCCAGAAGCTCTGGTTAGGCTTATATGCATGTATACAATCCTTTGGTTGATCTCTCCCCCCTTTGCCCCACCCTCCCCTGCCTTCCCTTTAAGGTTCGATGGTCTGATTGATGATTCTCTGTCTCTGGATCTGTTTTTATTCATTGGTTTATGTTGTTCATTATATTCCATTAATGAGTGACATCATGTGATATTTATTTTTCTCTTACTTATTTTGCTTAGCATAATGATCTCCAGGTCCATCCATGATGTTGAAAATGGTAGGAATTCCTTTCTTTTACAGCAATGTAGCATTCCATTGTGTAGATGTACCACAATTTTTTTTTTAAACCACTCATCTGCTGATGGAGACTTAGGCTGTTTCCAAATCTTAGCTATTGTAAATTGTGCTGCTATGAACATAGGGATGCATGTATTCTTTTTGATTAATGTCTCTAGGTTCTTGTGATATATTCCTAGAAGTAGGATCACTGGGTCAAATTGGAGTTCCATTTTTAGTTTTTTTGAGGAAACTCTATGCTGTTCTCCACAATGGCTGTTTGACACAGCCCTGGAAGTTCTAGCCACAGCAATTAGACACGAAGAGATAAAAGGTATCCAAATTGGAAAATAAGTAAAACTGTCATTATTCACAGATTACATAATAATGTACATGGAGAACCCTAAAGACTCCACCAAAATTTTATTATAAATAATAAATGAAATTGGCAATGTAGCAGGATACAAAATTAACACCCAGAAATATATTACATTTTTATATACCAATAATGAACTTACAGAAAGAAAGATTAAAAAAAAATCCCATTTATGCCCAAGCCAGTTTGGCTCAGTGGATGGAGTGTCGGCCTGTGGACTGCAGGGACCCAGGTTCGATTCTGGTCAGGGCATGTGCCTTTGTTAGGGGAACATTCCCATTGCTTTCCCATTGGGGGTTGTGCAGGAGGCAGCTGATTGATATTTCTCTCTCATCGATGTTTCTGACTCTCTGTCGCTCTCACTTCCTCTCTGTAAAAAAATCAATAAAATATATTTTAAAAAATCTCATTTACTATTGCACACAAAAATGTAAGATACCTAGGAATAAGCTTTACTAAGGAGGGAAAAGACCTGTAGTCAGATAATTACAGGACACTGAAAAAAGAGATAGAAGAAGACATAAACAGATGGAAGAACATACCATGATCATGGACTGGTAGAATCAGCATCATTAAAATGTCCATACTACCCAAAGCAATATATAGGTTCAATTTACTCCCCATTAAAATACTAATAACATATTTCACAGACCTAGTACAAAATATCCGAAAATTTATCTGGAATAAAAAAAATACCCCCAATAGCTATAACAATTCTGAGAAGAAGAACAAAGCAGGAGGGATCTCAATACCAGATATCAAGCTGAATTACAATGCCATTATTCTCAAAACTGCCTGATAGTGGCCCAAGAACTGACATATAGACCAATGGAATAGAATAGAGAACCCAGAAATCGACCCAAAACACTATGCTCAATTAATATCTGACAAAGGATGCAAGAACATTACAATGGAATCAAAACAGTCTCTTTAATATATGGTGTTGGGAAAATTAGAAATACTAGTATACATGCAAAAAAGTTAAACTAGATTTCCCAACACCACTTACACTGTACATAAAGATAAACAAAATAGATAAAGGACTTAAATGTAAGTCAGGAAACCATAAAATTTTTAGAGGAATCCACAGGCAAAAAAAATTTCAGACATATCCTGAAGCAATTTTTTTACCCATACAGCTCCTAGGGCAATGAAAAAAAGAGAGAGAGAAAAAATAAACAAATAGAACTACATCAAAATATAAAGCTTTTGCACAGCAAAAGAAATCATCAACAAAACAACAAGAAATCCCACTGCATGGGAGAATATATTTGCCAATGTTATCTCTGATAAGGGTTTAATCTCCAACATTCACAGGGAACTCATGCACCTTAACAAAAGGAAGATAAACTACCCAATTAAAAAAAAAACACTTAACAGACCTACACTGAGTATCCAGATTATTATGATACAAAACACATAATAATCTGGCCACTCAGTGTATGTGTGTGCGCTCGCGTGTGCACATGCACTGATCTAACACCTGGTCGAGAGGACAATTTGCATATTAGCCTTTTATTATATAGTATATATACTGAATGGCCAGATTATTATGCATTCAGAGATCGTAATAATCTGGCCACTTGGTGTATATAGATACTTTTTGAAAAAAAGACATACAGAAGGACAAGAGACTATGGGGACCTAGTGGTGTAAGGGTAGCACATCTGGTTCCAGATCAGAAGATCAAGAGACATATGAAAACATGCTCAAAATTACTAATCATCCAGGATATACAAATAAAAATGACAATGAGGTACCAACTCACACCTTTCAGAATGACAAATGTTGGTGAGGATGTGGAGAAAAAGGAACCCTTGTGCACTGCTGGTGGGAATGCAGACTGGTGTCCAGTTTATTTATTTATTTATTTATTTATTTATTTATTTATTATTAAATCTTTATTATTCAGATTACTACATTTGTTTCTCTTTTTTCTCCTCCATAGTACCCCTCCACCCAACTCCCACCCCTCCCTCTGCCCTTAGCTCCCTCCCATTGATCTCATCCATAGGTGTATGATTTTTGTCCCATCTCTCCCTGTACACCCCTCACACCTTTCCCCCTGAGAATTATCAGTCCACTCTCTTTCTGTTCTCATGATTCTATTATATTCACCAGTTTATTCTGTTGATCAAATTTTTAATTCACTTAATTTTTAGATTCACTTGTTGAAAGATATGTATTTGTTGTTCATAATTTTTTGGCTTTTACCTTTTTCTTCTTCCTCTTCTAAAAGAGTACCTTTCAGCATTTCATATAATACTGGTTTGGAGTTGATGAACTCCTTTAGCTTTTTCTTATCAGTGAAGCTCTTTATCTGCTCTTCAATTCTGAATGTTATCTTTGTGGGATAGATTATTCTTGGTTGTAGGTTCTTGCTATTCATCGCGTTGAATATTTCTTGCCACTCCCATCTGGCCTGCATCTTTTCTGTTGAGAAATCAGCTGACAGTCATATGGGTGTTCCCTTGTAGGTAATAAACTGTTTTTATCTTGCTGCTTTTAATATTCTCTCTTTGTCTTTTGCTCTTGATATTTTAATTATGATGTGTCTTGGTGTGGTCCTCTTTGGATTCCTTTTATATGGGGTTCTGTGTGCTTCCTGGACTTGTAAGTCTATTTCTTTTACCAGATGTGGGAAGTTTTCAGTCATTATTTCTTTAAATAGGTTTTCAGTATCTTGCTCTCTCTCTTCCTCTGGCACCCCCACAATTCTGATGTTGGTACGCTTGAAGCTGTCCCAGAGTCTCCTTACATTATGTTCACATTTTTGGATTCTTTTCTCTTCTTGCTTTTCCAGTTGAGTGTTTTCTGCTTCTTTATATTTCAAATTTTTGACTTGATTCTTGCCTTCCTCTAGTCTGCTGTTAGGACTCTGTATAATATTTTTTATTTCAGTCAGTGTATGTTTAATTTCTAGTTGGTCCTTTATAATCTTTAGTTGGACCTTTTCCATCTCTAGTTGGCTCTTTTGCATCTCTAGTTGGTCCTTTTTCATCTCCTCTTGGCTCTCGCTAAGTTTATCCAACTTTTCTAGCATATTCTTGAAAAACCTTATAAGCGTGGTTTGAACTCTATATCCAGTCGTTTTTTTTCTTCCATTTATTTTGTTTGTGATCCCTTCCCTTGTCTCGGCATTTTCACTATGTCGGGGAAACTTCTGTGTTGGATTCAGCCTTATGATACCAGACTTCAAAGCCACAGAAGCCTCTCTGTTGAGCTTGGGATGGGTGGAGTCTCAGGGCTTAAGGGACCGCCTTGCCTTCCACTTGGCCCCGCCCTCCACGACCCCTGAGTCTCACGTGACTGGGCAATCGCTGGAGCCGTCCTTGTGCATATGTGCCCGCAGTGCCTCTAGACCGCTGCCTTTCCAGCTTCCCTGCGCTCCAGGACCACAGGAGTCTAGGTCTCCAGGGTTTCACCCGAAACAGGGGCCCAGTGGACTCAGAAGTGGTGCAGTTGGGAGGGTCTGTCTCCTGCCCACTCGCAAAAGCCAGGGGCACAATCAGCAACCTGTCCTCCATGCAGCGCTGTGTGTGTGCGCGACCAGACCTCCGATCTTTTGCGACTCCTCTAAATTTCCATGCACCTCTCCCTTTTCACAGTCCAAACTCCGCCCCCCCCTATGAGTTTCAGCTGGATCTGGGGTTTAGTGTTGTAAGATAAGGGGTTCAATGCCGTTGGGAGTCTCCGTTTCCCTCCTGCCAGAGAAAACCAGCCAGGTACTCGGGCACCCGTTCTCTCAGCGCACGTGTCTCCGTACCTCAGCTTTTGCAGCTCCTCTGGGTTTCTGTGAGCCACTCTCTTTCCTTCTAGCTGTAGAACTTACACTCAGCCAGCTTTCCTGTGGTTCTGGATGATGTCCGTTCTGTCTTTTAGTTGTAGTTTTGAAATTGTTGTGCGAGGCAGCAGTGTAGGTGTTTACCTATGCCGCCATCTTGGATTCTCCTGGTGTCCAGTTTTTAATTGGAATTTTTGTATTCCTATTGTTGAGTTGTATGAGTACTTTACATATTTTTATATTAACCCCTTATTATATATATCCTTGGCAAATATGTCCTCCCATACAGTGGTTTCCTTTTTCATTTTGATGAGTTCTTTTTTTTAATTTTTAATTTTTATTAATTTTTATACATATCTCCCCATTCCCCCCTCCCTCCCAGGTATACCCCAATCCCCCAGTGTCTATGTTCATTGGTTATGCTTATATGCATGCATACAAGTCCTTTGATTGATCTCTTATCTACCTCACCTAACTTTAATCTTCCTGTTGTAATTTCACAGTCTGTTTGAAGCTTTACTGTCTCTGTCTCTATCCTTTTGTTCATCAGTTTATAATGTTCTTTATTATCCACAAATGAGTGAGATCATGTGATGCCTAGTGGATCACCAACTTACACCAAATACAAAAATAAACTCAAAATGGATACAGGACTTAAACATTATAAGGGAAACCATAAAAATACTAGAGGAATCCACAGGCAGCACAATCTCAGATATATGCAGAAAGAACTTCTTCATTGATGGGTTCTTTTGCTGTGCAGAAGTTTTTAGTTTTATTTTTATGTAGTCCAATTTGTTTATTTTGTCCCTAGTTTCCTTTGCCCTAGGAGATGTATTGGCAAACATATTGCCACATGAGATGTCTGATATTTTACTGCCTATATTCCCCTCTAAGACTTTTATGGTTTCATGCCTTACATTTAAGTATTTTATCTAATTTGAGTTTATTCTTTTGTATGGTGTAAATTGGTGGTCTAGTTTAATCTTTTTGCATGTGTCTGACCAGATTTACCAACACCACTTACTGAAGAGACTATCTTTACTCCATTACATATTCTTATCCCCTTTGTCAAATATTAATTGACTGTAATGGTGTGGGTCAATTTCTGAGGTCTCTTTTCTGATCTATTGATCTATATGTCTGTTCTTGTGCCAGTACCAGGCTGTTTTGTTTATAATGGTTTTGTAGTATAGTTTGGTATTCGGTATTATGACTCCTCCAACTTTTTCTCAAGATTGCTGTAGCTATTTGGGATCTTTTATGGTTCCATATAAATTTTTGGAGCATTTGTTCTAGTTCTGTGAAGTATGCCATTGGTATTTTAATAGAGATTGTGATGTAATGCCAGAGTGATATCCAGCATCTAGAAGCATTAAGAAATCTGGAGAAGGTGGTGCATGTAAATTAATAGACTAGAAATATAATATAAATTTGTAATCCATGGGGGAGCCAAAGGAGGGCTTAACTTTAGTAATCAAGTACTCCGAATCTCAGGACCCCTGGCTCTTTATTAACACAAATTACCCTAAAGCAAAGTAGATATACATATCAAAGGCTAAGATTTAGTATAGTAGGCATTGTCAGTATTGGGGGAACTGCCTTTGGCTGTTCAGGTGTTTGGTCAGCAGGAGGCAATAACATGTAGATTAAAATGCCCTCAGATGTCTGGCAGCAAGCAATAATTCATGCATCTTTTTCAGGTTTGGGGAAATGTTTTTCAGCCATTCCAGCAGGCAACAATATGTATTCAGCCCTGCTGAAGCCTCAAGGTTCCATCAATCTTTTGATGAAATTTCTTGCATTTATGACATTCTGGAATTAGCTTCCAGCAACAATGAATCTATAGATTGTTTTAGGCTATATAGACATTTAAATTACATTAATTCTTCCATGAACATGGTATATGCTTCCATTTGTTTGTATCTTCCTCTGATTTTTTTTTTGTCAATGTCATATATTTTCTAGGTACAGGTCTTTTATGTCCTTAAGTTTATTCCTAGGTATCTTTTTCTTCTTATTGTTGCTGCAATGGTAAATGGGATTGCTTTTTTCGTTTCTTTTTCTGAGAGTTCGTTATTGGTGTATAAAAATGACATTGACTTCTGGATGTTGATTTTATATCCTACTACATTGCCAAATTCATTTATTAAGTCTAGTAATTTTCCAGTGGAGTCTTTGGAGTTTTTCTATGTACACTATCATGTCATCTCCAATAATGAGTGTTCTACTTTCTTCTTTCCAATTTGGATGCCTTTTATTTCTTCTTGTTGTCTGATTGCTGTGGCTAGGACTTCCAGTATTATCCTATCTAATAAAAGAGTAAAATGCAAATTGACCACACCTCCACTACACCCACAAGCAATGCCACCAGCCACAGTCACCAGCCAATCAGAGTGAGTATGCAAATTAACCCAACCAAGATGGCTATGGCCACAGAGAGAGCAAGAGGGAGGCTTGGGTTGCCCCTGGTGATGGAGGAAGCCAAGCTTTCCACACACCCTAGCCATTGCTTAAAGCAACAAAATTTCAATGGCTGTGCGAGCTGAAGGCTTGGCTCCACTCCAGGCTACAAAGTTTCATTTGTAGAAGATAAATAAATCCCAGATACCAAGGCCTCTGCTTGGGTCACTGAGGGGTGTGGCCAGCATACAAACCATCCCAGGCCCCTAGCCCAGGACACCCCATGGCCCAAGGGAACACCCACTCTGATCCAGGACACCCTTCAGGGCAAACCAGCTGGCCCCCACCCATGCACCAGGCCTCTATCCTATCTAATAAAAGATTAATATGCAGATTGACCATCACTCCTACACACAAGATGATGCCCCCATGTGGTCAAAAGATCCTGCCTCCATGTGGACACAAGATGGCCACCACAAGAAGGCCAGCAGGGGAGGGCAGTTGGGGGTGACCAGGACCACAGGGGAAGGCAGTTAGTGGCAAACAGGCTGACAGGAGAGCAATTAGGAATCAATCCAGCTGGCAGGGGAGTGGTTAGGGGGTGATCAGTCTGGTAGGCAGAAGTGGTTAGGAGCAATCAGGAAGTCAGGCAGGTGAGCAGTTGGGAGCCAGCAGTCCTGGATCCAAGTAGGATCAGTCCTAAATGGGCAGTCGGACATCCATCAAGGGGTCGCAGATTGGAGCGGGAGAAGGCTGGGCTGAAGGACACCGCCCCATGCATGAATTTCATGCAACGGGACTCTAGTGTAAATAAGAGTGGTGAAAGTGAACATCCTTGTCTTGTTCCTGTTCTTAAGGCAAACATTTTTAGTTTTTGCCCATTGAGTGTTATATTGGCTATAGGTTTGTCATATATGGCTTTTATTATGTTGAGGTATGATCTCTGTATTCCCACTTTACTGAGCTTTTCACTCATTTTTGACATTTATGATTTTAACAAAAACAAAAGCTCCAACCTGCCTTGCATTGGGCTTATTTTGAAACTGCCACTGGGCTTTTCTTCTCTCTTATAGAATTATTATTATTTTTAGTGTGAAGCATCTGGTAGTCAATCAACAATGGCTGGGGAAGAATTTAGTAGGTAAGACCAACATATAGTTTTAGCTTTCTTATTAAAGGTTAAGAATGTAGTGCTCATCCATAAAGGTCATAGCTAGCATTCATAGGTACTTCCTGTGAGTTGGGATTTACTTTACATAAATTCTCTCACTATAACTCTGTGATTTGAGTAATATGATTACCTTCATTTTGTATTTGCAACAATGGAGGAACAGAGATTAAATAACTCACCTTCCAACTCACAGTCTTAAGTGGCAAAGCTGGATGTCATATTAAGTAGTCTGGCTTCATAGCCCAAGAGAGTAACCACTTCACGAAACTGTTCTACTACTGGGACAGACCTAATTATTGTGTGGCCTGGTCATTGGTATTTTAAAAACATCTTCTCTAGGGATTCTGATCAGCTGCCAGGGTTTGGAAGCTCTGTCTAAAAGCAAGCTGGCCTTGTTTCTTTGAAAAATACCATTGCCCAGGTCTAAGTGGGAAAGGAAGGCAGACAGTAGAGATGTTCATGAATCATTTGTGATAAATACCCACCATATGGTCAAAATGAGTCCCACTGCCTCCCAGTGAGGGAAGCAGACACTTGGTGTATGTAATGTACTGTTTGTTTTCTTACGTAGTGGTTTCAGTTCAAATTAAATATTTCACATCAGACAAGGAACTAATAACAGATGATCTCGTCCCACAGTGGTACAGTAACAAATATGTAGTAATTTGAAAGCTGGAAAGAAAATTATTACTCCCAAAGATGCAATAAATATATGATATGCTTAGAGAGTCCTTTTGATGAAAGGAACACTGAAGGTGCTGCTAGCAGTACTTCTGCTTAAGAAAAAAAACACACACATAGTGCAAAAAAGAAGCATTTAAAAATGCTGTCTGATCTGTCAACATTTTGTTAACATGTAATACCTTAAGGACACAACTTAGAAGTAGAATCTTCAGTGAAGCAAAAAACTCATTCCTTCTTTACATCACAGGAGAGGAAACTGGCAAGAAAAATAGCCAAGCATAACATTTTTGCAGTTTAAAAGTAACTTAGTAAGATAAGGTGCTTCTTCTCCTTTTTAAAAATATTTAATTGGTTTCTGAAAAGGGCAATGGCCAAATATGATTTTCTTCAGCGTGGCACCTTCAGTGCCTGCCTGCAAAATACATTTCCATTCCACTCTCTCAGCACTCAAAATATTCTGGGAGATATACTATTTCTCCTCTCTATGCCAGGCTCCCTGTTTCAAGAAATGTAAGGAAATCAGTCTCAGTCTCCATACTCAGTTGCCTCTGAACCTGAGCAACAGCATTAGCAGAGTCAATAAAGAAGTTCAAGGCCAGGACTAGCAGCTGCTGCTAGTGTTCAGTCCCTAGGGAGAGTCCAAGGTCAGGTCTCTGCAAAGGGACTTGTCTGCTTAGTGCTTGCCATAGACAGCTTTCCTCTGCCTGGAGCCTAGTGAGTAGGATGCCACAGTGAAAGGCAGCAGCACCCCACATTGAGATTATACTTTCACCCTACATATATTTTGAAAAATGAATAAGTACACAAGAAGTTGACAAAACTCTACAGGGAGGTCCTATGCATTACTCACCCATCCTTCCCTAATAGTATAATCTTTTATAACTATAGTACAATATCAACCCATTAAATTGATATTGGTACAATTTACAGAGCTTATTAAGAGTTTACCAGTTATTGATGCACTCCTTTGTGTGTGCTAGTGTGTATATAGTTTTATGGAATTTCATCACATGTGTAGCTATCTTGATCGCTGTAGCTATGTAGTAGGCCTTACAGCAGGAGGAATAATTTTTCTCCCACTTTTTAAAAGAAAAAAAGCCTATATTTATTTTTCTTCCTCTTTTCATATTTTATTCTCATTTCAATCAAGAGTGCATTGATCAGCAACATTTCCTACCGCCCAAATTGGCTATTGCTAAGAGTTCATTCTATCTAGTCTGAATGGAGCTAATGCTTTTTTGAAGGTGGACAGACATCAACTCACTCAGGGGGATTGCCAGATGCACAGCTTAGATTTTCCTTGGGTAAGGGAATGAGGTAATTGGAGGATACATTTGGTTTGCTTTACCACTAATTCTTTAGAAATATATCCCCAAACATCTCAACCAGAGTCACCATCAAGAAGAGTTGTCTGATATTGCCTCTGTGGTTTTATCCATT
Source organism: Lasiurus cinereus (assembly GCA_011751065.1). Taxonomy (NCBI): domain Eukaryota; kingdom Metazoa; phylum Chordata; class Mammalia; order Chiroptera; family Vespertilionidae; genus Lasiurus; species Lasiurus cinereus. Next base: position 2,437,765 of record JAAGEH010000037.1, read on the forward strand.
ATGGGGAAGCTTAAGATCACAGGGGTTAAAGCATTGGCTTAATTAAAAAAAAAATCAGAGCAAGACAAACAAAACAAAAAACACCTCTAATTTTTTAATAAGGTCAAGTTAAAGTTTGAGGAAAAATTACTTTCTGGTGATGTGATATAGTCTGGAGAGTGCACCAAGGTGTCCTCGATTTCCAAGGTTTCTCCCCAACTTCTAACTAATGAGATACCACTTCATCCCTTTAGTATAAAGTTTTTCTTTTTAATTATCTTCATTTTTGAAAGTATTCCCGATGTCCTCTTCCTCTTGCCATTGACCTCCTTCTCCCCACTCTTGTCCCATCCTCAGGCCTATAGCACACTATTATCTGTATATGCACATAAGTTCTTTGGTTTATCTCCTCCCTACCCCCACTTCCCTCTAAGAATCCTCAATTTGTTGCATGCTTTCATGTCTCTGGATATATTTTGTTGGTCAGATTGTTTTGCTCATTAGATCCCACATATAAGTGATATCATGTGATACTCATCTTTCTCTTACTGGCTTATTTCACTTAGCATAATACCTTCTGGGTCCCTCCATGCTATCTTAAAAGGTAAAGATGAAAAAAGGATTTCCGAAAGGAACTCACATCTCTTTGAGTCGAATTGTGACATGCTCCCTGGAGGGTGAGTCCATAATTTCCTTGCTTTTTCTCCTCTGACATGTCAGCATTGGATCAGAGGACTGCTGAGAGGAGTGGGCTTGGACATGATAGTCAGACCAAGATAGTATGATAATGGTATATTCAGCTTCTGAGCAAGCATCTATTATTAGGTTTTATTCCTGAAAATAGATGTGGGTTGATGCCTCCATTACAAGTCTCACACCATGATTTCAGTGAGCTACATAACAGAATGCTCATTATGTTTTAAAAGAGATACAAGCTTGTGCCCACTTTATGTCAAGCTAGGTAAGTAAAAATGGGTTTAAATATCAACGCACCTTCAGTGACTCCTCCTGTCATGTTGATCTATTGTGGTGCCTTGCAAACACAACAGTAGTCTTGCTTCAGAAAATGATGCTAGCTATTTCTTGGATCCAATTAAACTTTGAGAGCTGAAAAAAGAAACTGAATCCAGCAGAAGTGAATTTCCACATCAAATACCAAGCAGCTTTAAGTTTTGTTCTCAAAGCCTGTCTCTTCAAAAGTCAAACACCCTCAAATGCACAGACTTCTGAGGCAGTCATGATCTTCAAGCAGGAAAGTCATGTAGCCCCAATAAATAGCCACTGTGACCATTATGGCCAGTAGGCATCCAAGACTTCTTAGAGAATTGCAAGTTGCAACTGGTGAAGAAGTCCGGGTTCTTTTCCTGGCTCTTGTAGCACATATAGTAACCTAAGAGAAGCTCTATTTCCCTCCCTGTAAACTGCTCAAATAGCTAGTGAGGTCAACCTAAGTCACGCTTCGCAACATGCCACTGACAACTGTGTGGGTGTGAGGAAAGCAGGGTGAGAGGCAGGTGTGAGAAATATGTTAGATCTCATATATATATATATATATATATATATATATATATATATATATATATATGTATGTATATATATGTTTGCTTGTTTTATTTTATTTTTTATTGTGTTCCAAGTATACATATCTTCCCATTGCCCCCCCCTCCCAGGCATACCCCAACTCCCCATGTCTTGTGTTTATTGGTTATGCTTATATGCATGCATACAAGTCCTTTGGTTGATCTCTTATCTATCCCTCCTCTTCATAACCTTCTTGCTGTAATTGGACAGTCTGTTTGATGCTTTTCTGCTGCTGTATCTATCATTTTGTTCATCAGTTTATAATGTTCCTTATTATCCACAAATGAGTGAGATCATGTGGTGGTTCTTCTTCATTGACTGGCTTATTTCACTTAGCATAAGGCTCTCCAGTTCCATCCAGGTTACTGCAAACGGTAAGAATTCCTTTTGTTTCTTTTTTATTGTGTTACATGTATACATATCTCCCCATTGCCCTCCACCCTCCCAGGCATACCTCAACCCCCCAGTGTCTGTGTTCATTGGTTATGCTTATATGCATGCATACAAATCCTTTGGTTGATCTCTTATCTATCCCACTTCTCCTTAAACTTCCTGCTGTAATTGGACAGTCTGTTTGATGCTTTACTGCTGCTGTATCTATCATTTTGTTAATCAGTTTATAATGTTCTTTATTATCCACATATGAGTGAGATCATGTGGTGTTTCTCCTTCATTGACTGGCTTATTTCAATAAGCATATGGCTCTCCAATTCCATCCAGGTTGCTGCACATGGTAAGAATTCCTTCTTTTTAATGGCAGCATAGAATTCCATTGTGTAGATGTACCATAGTTTTCTAGTCCACTTATCTCCTGACGGGCACCTTAGGCTGATTCCAAATTGTAGCTATTGTAAATTGTACTGCTACGAACATAGGGATGTATAGATCCAGAAGAAGAAATAAAATGCATCCACATTGGAAAAGAAGTAAAGCTGTCCTTATTTGCAGATGACATGATACTGTACATATAAAAACCTGAAGGACTCCATCCAAAAACTAATAGACTTAAAAATGAATTTGGCAATGTAGCAGGATACAAAATTAATGCCAAGAAATCTGTGGCATTGCTATTCACTAATAGTGAAATTACAGAAAGAGAAACTAAAAAAACAATCCCATTTATCATTGCACCCAAAAAAAAATTAAGATACCTAGGAATAAACCTACCTAAGGAGGTAAAAGACCTATATGCAGAAAACTACAGGACACTGAAAAAAGAGATAGAGGAAGATGTAAACAGAAGGAAGAGCATACCATGCTGATGAATTGGGAGAATCAACATAATTAAAATGTCCATAATACCCAAAACAATCTATAGACCCAATGCACTACCTATTAAAATACCAATGACATATTTCACAGACCTAGAAAGAACTTTTCAAAGATTCATCTGGAACAAAAAAAGACCCTAAATAGCCACAGCAATCCTGAGAAAGAAGAATAAAGTAGGTGAAATCTCAATACCAGATCTCAAGCTCTATTACAAAGCAACTGTTCTCAAAACAGCCTGGTACTGGCACAAGAACAGATATATAGACCAATGGAAGAGAATACAGAATACAGATATCCAGTCAAAACACTATGCTCAATTAATATTTAACAAAGGAGGCATGAACATACAATGGAGTCAATATAGCCTCTTCAATAACTGGTGTTGGGAGAATTGGACAGATACATGCAAAAAAAATGAAACTGGACCACCAACTTACACCATATACAATATAAACTCCAAATGGATATAGGACTTAAACATAAGACGGGAACCCGTAAAAATACTAGAGAAATCCACAGGCAGCAAAATCTCAGACATATGCCTAAAGAACTTCTTCACTGATACTGCTCCAAGGATAATGGAAGCTAAAGAAAAAAATAAACAAATGGAACTACATCAAAATAGAAAGCTTTTGTACAGCTAAGGAAACAATCAACAAAACAACAAGAAAGCCCTCTGTATGGGAGAACATATTTGCAAATGTTATCACAGATAAAGGTTTCATCTCCAACATCTACAACCAACTTATACAACTAAATAAAAGGAAGATAAATGATCCAATAAAAAAATGATCAATCGACCTAAATAGAACATTTTCTAAAGATTACAGAAGGAAGACCGAGAGACACATGAAAAGATGTTCAAAGCCACTAATATTCAGAGAAATGCAAATCTAAACGACAATGAGATACTATTTCACACTTCTCAGAATAGTAATCATCAACAAATGGCAAGAGTTGGCGAGGATGCTGAGAAAAAGGAACCCCTGTGTACTCTTTTTTTTTTCTATTGTGTTACATGTATACATATCTCCCCATTGCCCCCCTCAATCCCAGGCATACCCCAACCCCCCAGTGTCTATGTTCATGGGTTATGCTTATATATACAGATACAAGTCCTTTGATTGCTCTCTTATCTACCCCACCTCTCCTTAACCTTCCTGCTATAATATCACAGTCTGTTTGGTGCATTACTGCCTCTGTATCTATCGTTTTGTTTATCAGTTTACAATGTTCTTTATTAACCACAAATGAGGGAGAGCATGCAGTGCTTCGCCTTCATTGACTAGCTTATTTCACTAAGCATAAGTCTCTCCAGTTCCATCCAGGTCCCTACAAATGGTAAGAGTTCTTTCTTTTTAATGGCAGCATAGAATTCCATTGTATAGATGTACCACAGTTTTCTGATCCACTCATGTGCTGACGGGCACCTAGGCTGTTTCCAAATTGTATCTATTGTGAATGATGCTGCTATGAACATAGGGGTGCATAAAACGTTTCTCATTGGTGTTTGTAAGTTCTTAGAATAAATTTCTAAGAGTGGGATTGATGGGTCAAATGGGAGAACAAATTCTAGTTTTTTTTTTAATTCCATACTGTTCTCCACAGTGGCTGCACCAGTCTGCATTCCAACCAACAGTGAACAAGGATTCCTTTTTCTCCACATCCTCGCGAACACTTGTCATTTGTTGATTTGTTGATGATTGCCATTCTGGCAGGTGTAAGATGGTATCGCATTGTCGTTTTCATTTGCATCTCTTGGATAATTAGTGATTTTGTACATGTTTTCATGTGTCTCTTGGCCTTCCTTCTGTCATCTTTTAAAAAGGTTCTATTTAGGTTCGTTGCCCATTTTTTACTGGATCATTTATCTTCCTTTTATTAAGTTGTATAAGTTGACTGTAAATGTTGGAAATTAAACCTTTATCAGTGATAGCATTTGCAAATATGTTCTCCCATGCAGTGGTCTTTCTTGTTGTTTTATTGATGGTTTCTTTTGCTGTACAAAAGCTTTTTATTTTGATGTAGTCCCATTTGTTTATTTTTTCGTTAGCTTCCATTGCCTTTGGAGCAGTATCAGTGAAGAAGTTCTTTCAGCATTTTTCTGAGATTGTGCTGCCTGTGGATTTCTCTAGTATTTTTATGGTTTCCCTTCTAATGTTTAAGTCCTGTATCCATGTTGAGTTTATTTTTGTATTTGATGTAAGTTGGTGGTCTAGTTTCATTTTTTGCATGTATTTGTCCAATTTTCCCAAAACAATTTGTTGAAGACACTATGTTGACTCCATTGTATGTTTATGCATCCTTTGTCAAATATTAGTTGAGCCAAGATGGTGGCATAGGTAAACACCTATACTGCTGCCTCGCACAACAATTTCAAAACTACATCTAAAAGACAGATCGGACATCATCCAGAACCACAGGAAAGTTGGCTGAGTGGAAGTTCTACAACTAGAGGGAAAGAGAGGGGCTCACAGAGACCCAGAGGAGCTGCAAAAAGCTGAGGTATGGAGACGCACGCGAGGAGAGGGCGGGTGCCTGAGTACCTGGCTGGTTTTCTCTGGCGGGAGGGAGACGGAGACTCTCAAAGCATTGAACCCCTTGTCCTGTGACACTAAACCGCAGATCCAGCCGAGGCTCATACGGGGGGAGTTTGGACTGTGAAAAGGGAGAAGTGCACGGAAATTTAGGGGAGTTGCAAAGGATCGGAGGTCTGGTCGCGCAAGGCACCACGCAGAGGACAGATTGCTGATTGTGCAGCTGGCTTTCGCAAGTGGGCGGGAGACAGACCCTCCGAACTGTGCCACTTTTGACTCCACTAAGCCCCTGTTTTGGGCGAAACCCTGGAGACCTAGACTCGTGTGGTCCTGGTGTGCAGGGGAGCCGGAAAGGCAGCGGTTAGAGGCACTGCGGGCGCAAAAGGACCGCTCCAGCCATTACCCAGTCACGTGAGACTCAGGGGCCGTGGAGGGCGGGGCCGACTGGAAGGCAAGGCGGTCCCTTAAGCCCTGAAACTCCACCCCTCCCAAGCTCAACAGAGGCTTCTGCGGCTGAATCCAGCACAGAAGTTTCCCCAGCACAGTGAAAATGCCGAGATAAGGGAAGGGATTACAAGCAAAAGAAATGGAGGAAAAAAAAAAGACTGGATATAGAGTTCAAAACCACGCTTATAAGGTTTTTCAAGAATATGCTAGAAAAGATGGATAAATTTAGTGAGACCCAAGAGGAGATGAAAAATACACTGACTGAAATAAAAACTATTATACAGAGTCCTAACAGCAGACTAGAGAAAGGCAAGGATCAAGTCAAAAATTTGAAATATAAAGAAGCAGAAAACATTCAACTGGAAAAGCAAGAAGAGAAAAGAATCCAAAAATGTGAACATAATGTAAGGAGCCTCTGGGACAGCTTCAAGCGTACCAACATCAGAATTGTGGGGGTGCCAGAAGAAGAGAGAGAGCAAGATACTGAAAACCTATTTAAGGAAATAATGACTGAAAACTTCCCACATCTGGTAAAAGAAATAGACTTACAAGTCCAGGAAGCACACAGAACCCCAAATAAAAGGAATCCAAAGAGGACCACACCAAGACACATCATAATTAAAATACCAAGAGCAAAAGACAAAGAGAGAATATTAAAAGCAGCAAGAGAAAAACAGTTCATTACCTACAAGGGAGCACCCATACGACTGTCAGCTGATTTCTCAACAGAAACGATGCAGGCCAGACGGGAGTGGCAAAAAATATTCAACATGATGAACAACAAGAACCTACAACCAAGAATAATCTATCCAGCAAAGCTTTCATTCAGAATTGAAGGGCAAACAAAGACCTTCACAGAGAAGAAAAAGCTAAAGGAGTTCATCAACTCCAAACCAGTATTATATGAAATGCTGAAAGGTACTCTTTTAGAAGAGGAAGAAGAAAAAGGTAAAAGACAAAAAATTATGAACAACAAATACACATCTATCAACAAGTGAATCTAAAAATTAAGTGAATTAAAAATCTGATCAACAGAATAAACTGGTGAATATAATATATTCAGGAGCACAGAAAGGGAGTAGACTGATAATTCTCAGGAAGACAAAAATCATAAAGCATCAAACAGACTGTGAAATTACAGCAGAAAGATTAAAGTTAGGTGAGGTAAATAAGTGATCAATCAAAGGACTTGTATGCATGCTTATGAACATAACCAATGATCACAGACACTGGGGGGTTGGGGTATGCCTGGGAGGGAGGGGGACAATGGGGAGATATGTATAAAAATTAATAAATAAAAAAAGATAAAAAAATATTAGTTGAGCATAGTGGTTTGGATGGATATCTGGGTTCTCTATTCTATTCCATTGGTCTATATGTCTATTCTTGTGCCAGTACCAGGCTGTTTTGAGAACAGTTGCATTGTAATATAGCTGGAAATCTGGTATTGAGATCCCACCTACTTTATTCTTCTTTCTCAGAATTGATGTGGCTTTTTATGGTCTTTTTTGTTCCAGGTGAATCTATGAAGAATTATTTCTAGGTCTGTGAAATATGTCGTTAGTATTTTAATGGGTATTGCATTGAATCTATAGATTGCTTTGGGTAGTATGGACATTTTAATGATGTTGATTCTCCGAATCCATGAGCATGGTATGCTCTTCCATGTGTTAACATCTTCCTCTATCTCTTTTATCAGTGTCCTGTAGATTTCTACATATAGGCCTTTATCTCTTTATGTAGGTTTATTCCTAGGTATCTTAATTTTTTTGGAGCGATGGTAAATGGGATTCCTTTTTGAGTCTTTCTTTCTGTAATTTCACTATTAGTGTACAAAAATGCCACATATTTCTTGGCATTAACTTTATATCCGGCTACATTGCCGAATTCATTTCTTAAGTCAATTAGTTTTGGGATGGAGTCCTTCAGGTTTTTTATGTACAGTATCATGTCATCTGCCAGTTTTACTTCTTCTTTTCCAATTTGAATGCCTTTTATTTATTCTTCTTGTCGAATTGCAATGGTTAATACTTCCAGTACTATGTCAAACAGGAGAGGTGAGAGTGGGCATCCCTGTCTTGTTCCTGTTCTTAGGGGACATGGTTTTAGTTTTTGCCTATTGAGTATGATGTTAGCTGTGAGTTTATCATATATGGCTTTTATGATGTTGAGGTATGATCCTTCGATTCCCACTTTGCTGAGAGTTTTTATCAAGAAAGTGTTGGATTTTGTCAAATGCTTTTTCTGCATCAATTGATATGACTATGTGATTTTTATCTCTCAATTTGTTTATGTGATGTATCCCGTTTATTGATTTTCGGATATTATACCCTCCCTGCATTCCTCGGATGAATCCTACTTGGTCATGGTGTATGATCTTCTGATGTACGGCTGGATCCTATTTGCTAGAATTTTGTTGAGGATTTGGGCATCTATGTTCATGAGAGATATTGGCCTATAATTGTCTTTCATTGTGTTGTCTTCATCTGGTTTTGTTATTAGGGTGATGTTGGCTTCATAGGAGGTGTTTGGAAGTGTTCCTTCTTCTTGAATATTTTTGAATAGTCTGAGGAGGATAGGTTTTAATTCTTCCTTGAATGTTTGGTAAAACTCTCCTGTGTAGCCATCTGGTCCTGGGCTTTTATTTGCTGGAAGCTTTTTGATGACTTCTTCAATTTCTTTCATAGTTATTGGCCTATTGAGATGTTTAGATTCCTCCTCATTCAGTTTTGGAAGTTTATATTTTTCTAGGAATATGTCCTTTTCTTGCAGGTTGTCCAATTTGTTGGAATAGAGTTGTTCATAGTATTTTTTAACAATCCTTTGTATTTTTGCGGGTTCTGTTGTTATTTCTCCTCTTTCATTTCTGATTTTGTTTATTTGGGTCTTCTCTCCTTGCTTCTTGGTGAGCCTCACTAGAGGTCCACCAATCTTGTTTATCCTTTCAAAGAACCAGCTCTTGGTTTATTGATCTTTTGAATTGTTTCTTTGGTCTCCATATTGTTTATCTCAGCTCTGATCTTAACTATTTCCTTCCTTTTTAGTGCACTGGGCTATTCTTGTTGCTCTCGTTCTAGCTCTTTGAGTTGTAGGGTTAGCTAATTAATTACCATTGTTTCCTGTTTTTTGGAGTAGGCTTGTAGGGCTATGAACTTCTCTCTCAAGACTGCTTTCACTGTGACCTATAAATTTTGTATTGTTGTGTTGTCTTTGTCATTTGTTGTCATGATGTTTTTTATTTCTTCCTTGATCTCTTTGGTTACCCAGTCATTGTTTAATAGCATGCTGTTTAGTCTCCATGTGTTTGATTTCTTTCTATTGTTTTTATTATACTTTTTTAAAATTAATTTTTATTAATTTTTATACATATCTCCCCATTGCCCCCCCTCCCTCCCAGGCATACCCTGACCCCCCAGTGTCTGTGATCATTGGTTATGCTTCTATGCATGCATACAAGTCCTTTGATTGATTACTTATCTACCTCACCTAACTTTAATCTTTCTGCTGTAATTTCACAGTCTGTTTGATGCTTTATGATTTTTGTCCTCCTGAGAATTATCAGTCTACTCCCTTTCTGTGCTCCTGATTATATTATATTCACCAGTTTATTCTGTTGATCAAATTTTTAATTCACTTAATTTTTAGATTCACTTGTTGATAGATGTGTATTTGTTGTTCATAATTTTTGTCTTTTACCTTTTTCTTCTTCCTCTTCTAAAAGAGTACCTTTCAGCATTTCATATAATACTGGTTTGGAGTTTATGAACTCCTTTAGCTTTTTCTTCTCTGTGAAGGATTTATCTGCCCTTCAATTCTGAATGATAGCTTTGCTGGATAGATTATTCTTGGTTGTAGGTTCTTGCTGTTCATCACGTTGAATATTTCTTGCCACTCCCGTCTGGCCTGCATCGTTTCTGTTGAGAAATCAGCTGACAGTCGTATGGGTGCTCCCTTGTAGGTAATTAATTGTTTTTCTCTTGCTGCTTTTAATATTCTCTCTTTGTCTTTTGCTCTTGGCATTTTAATTATGATGTGTCTTGGTGTGGTCCTCTTTGGATTCCTTTTATTTGGGGTTCTGTGTGCTACCTGGACTTGTAAGTCTATTTCTTTTACCAGATGTGGGAAGTTTTCAGTCATTATTTCCTTAAATAGGATTTCAGTATCTTGCTCTCTCTCTTCTTCTGTCACCCCCACAATTCTGATGTTGGTACGCTTGAAGCTGTCCCAGAGGCTCCTTACATTATGTTCACATTTTTGGATTCTTTTCTCTTCTTGCTTTTCCAGTTGAATGTTTTCTGCTTCTTTATATTTCAAATTTTTGACTTAATCCTTGCCTTTCTCTAGTCTGCTGTTAGGACTCTGTATAATAGTTTTTATTTCAGTCAGTGTATGTTTAATTTCTAGTTGTTCCTTTTTCATCTCCTCTTGCGTCTCACTAAATTTATCCATCTTTTCTAGCATATTCTTGAAAAACCTTATAAGCGTGGTTTTGAACTCTATATCCAGTCTTTTTTTTTCCTCCATTTTTTTTCTTGTAGTCCCTTCCCTTGTCTCGGCATTTTCACTATGCCGGGGAAACTTTTGTGCTGGATTCAGCCGCAGAAGCCTCTGTTGAGCTTGGGATGGGTGGAGTCTCAGGGCTTAAGGGACCGCCTTGCCTTCCAGTCGGCCCCGCCCTCCACGGCCCCTGAGTCTCACGTGACTGGGTAATGGCTGGAGCGGTCCTTGTGCAGGCACCCGCAGTGCCTCTAACCTCTGCCTTTCCGGCTCCCCTGAGCACCAGGACCACAGGAGTCTAGGTCTCCAGGGTTTCGCCCGAAACAGGGGCTTAGTGGAGTCAGAAGTGGCACAGTTGGGAGGGTTTTCTCCCGCCCACTCGTGAAAGCCAGCAGCACAATCAGCAATCTGTCCTCCGCGTGGTGCCGTGCGCTACCAGACCTCAGATCCTTTGCGCCTCCCCTAAATTTCTGTGCACTTCTCCCTTTTCACAGTCCAAACTCCCCCTGTATGAATTTTGGCTGGATCTGGGGTTTAGTGTCATAAGATAAGGGGTTCAATGCCATTGGGAGTCTCCGGTTCCCTCCCGCCAGAGAAAGCCAGCCAGGTTCTCCTGCACCCGCTCTCTCAGCGCGCGCGTCTCCGTACCTCAGCTTTTTGCAGCTCCTCTGGGTCTCTGTGAGCCACTCTCTTTCCCCCTAGTTGTAGAACTTCCACTCAGCCAGCTTTCCTGTGGTTCTGGATGATGTCCATTCTGTCTTTTAGTTGTAGTTTTGAAATTGTTGTGCGAGGCAGCAGTGTAGGTGTTTACCTATGCCGCCATCTTGGATTCTCTCTGTTTTTATTATACTTGATTTCCACTTTTATGCCACTGTGGTCTGAGAAAATGCTTGATATGATTTCTGTATTCTTGATTTTGAAGAGAGTATTTTTATGACCCAACATATGATCTATCTTTGAAAATGACCCATGTACACTAGAGAAGAATGTATATTCTGTGGCTTTGGAGTGAAATGTTCTAAAGATGTCAATTAATTCCATCTGGTCTAGTGAGTCATTTAGTATTGATGTTTCTTTTCTGATTTTTTGTTTAGAGGATTTGTCCAATAGTGAAAAATAGTGAAAGTGGGGTATTAAAGTCCCTTCTATGATTTATTGCTGTCAATCTCAACCTTAATATGCTCCACGAGTTTTTTTTTTAATGTATTTAGGTGCTACTATATTGGGTGCATATATGTTTGCCAGAGTTATTTCTTCTTGTTAGATTGTTCCCTTTAGTATTATGAAGTGGCCTTCTTTATCTCTTCTTGTGTCCTTCACTTTGACATCTAATTTTTTAGATATAAGTATTGCAACCCCAGCTTTTTTTTTCATTTCCATTTTCCTGAAATACCATGTTCCATCCCTTCCCCCTCAATCTGTGTGAATCTCTTTTCCTGAGGTGGGTTTCTTGTAGACAGCAGATATATGGATCATGTTTTCTTATCCAATTGGTTATCCTATGTCTTTTGATTGGAGCATTTAATCTATTTACATTGAAAGTTTTTATTGATAAGTACTTATCTGTTGCCATTTTTAGTCTTTACCCCCGAGTTCCTTCTTTGCTTTCTCTTTCTTTTTATTACAGTAGACTCTTTAACATTTCTTGCATTGCTGGTTTGGTGGTAATATATTCCCTTAGTCCTTTTTTGTCTGTGAAGCTTCTGATTTCACCTTCAATTTTGATTGAGAGTCTTGCAGGGTACAGTATTCTTGGATTCAGACCCTTCCTTTGCATGACTTTGTATATTTCATTCCATTCCCTTCTGGCCTGATGAGTTTCTGTTGAGAAGTCAGTAGCTAGTCTTATGGGGGTTCCTTTGTAGGTAACTTTCTGTTTCCCTCTGGCTGCTTTTAAGATTCTTACCTTGTCGTCGCTGTTTGCCAATTTAATTATAATGTGCCTTCGTGTCGGTTTGTTGGGGTTCATTTTGCTTGGGACTCTGTGAGCTTCTTGGATTTGTGTGGGTTTTTTCTTTCCTATATTGGGGAAATTTTCTGTCATTATTTCTTCAAACATGTTCTCTAATCCTTGTTCAGTTTCCACTCTTTCTGGAACCCCAATTATGCTGATGTTGTTTTGTTTCATGTTATCCCAAAGTTCCCTTAGGCTCTCCTCTTGCTTTTTAACTTTTTTTTTTAGAAGCTGCTGTACTTGGGTATTTTTTCCTACAACGTCTTCTAGCTCACTGATGTGGTCCTCTGCTTCTTCTAGTCTACTTTTGATGCTTTCTATTGAGTTATTTATAGCAGTGATGTCATTTTTCATTTCTTCTTGATTATTCTGCACCTCCTCTAGTTTGTTCTGTATTTCTTCTTGCTTTTTCTTCATCTCTTCTTGGGTCTTCTTCATTTCCTCTTGGCTCTTACTCACATTGTCGATTTTGTCTTCCATTCTTTTCATTCACCTTATGATCATTTCTCTGAACTCTTTCTCTGGCAGGCCTATTTTTGTTTCTATTTTGTTTACTTCCTTTTCTGGTGAAACCTGCCTTTCTGTTTTATGTGGGCTGTTTCTTTTTCTGCCCATGGTCTTTTTTCTCCAGGTGTCTGGGTATGTAGTTCTCTCTCCTTCATGCTTTCCACACATTCACAATCAGGTCTCACTCTCAATAGTCTCACGCTTTCATGAATGTCTATTATGATCTGAATACAGTGTGGGGTAGGACTCTGGCTGCTGTACCTTCTGATCATGAATTGTAAGAGTGTGGGTACCACTTTCACATCCCATGTGGTTCAGTGTTTGGGTTCCGGGTTTGCCTAAGACGTTCTCAAGCTAGGCACTGTAAGTTCCATGCTCTAGGAAGCTCTGTTTTAAAGTCTTGGACGTAATACCAGAACTGAGGTCTTCCTACAATGGCACCACTTAGGTGAGCTGTTTCTCAAGACCCCACTGTGCTTTGGTGCTACAAAAAAGGTAGATGGATCGCTAAAATATTCAACACTCACTCTGTGGAGCAGTGGGGAGAGTAAATGTGTCAATAATATGGTGGAAAGGGACGTACCCCTGTGTACTCTTGGTGGGAATGCAGACTGTTGCTGCCACTGTGGAGAACAGTATGGAGTTTCCTCAAAAAACTAAAAATGGAACTCCCGTTTGACCCAGCAATCTCACTCTTAGGAATATTTCCTAACAAATTAGAAACACCAATTAGAAAAGATTTTTTAAGTGTTTTATTGATTTTTTATAGAGAAGAAGGGACAGAGATAGAATCATCAATGAGAGAGAAACAGTGATCAAGTGCCTCCTGCACACTCCCCACTGGGGCTGTGCCCACAACCAAGGTACGTTCTCTTGACTGGAATCGAACCTGGGACCTTTCAGTGTGCAGGCCTATGCTCTATCCACTGAGCCAAACCAGTTTTGGAGAAATATGTTAGATCTTGATGCACAAAGACAGCAAGTCCTGCACTCCTTGTAAATTCGGAAGCCTTTTAGTGGTAAGGAAGTTCTAAAGCAGGCATGATGTCTGATTTAACTGCCTAATAAACAAAGACTTCTAAGATAAGGTTTCCAAAGTAGTCACATCTGACTTGTTCTTAAACAAACCATTTACAAATTATGTTTGTGAAACCCAAAGGCAGTGGGAAAGTAACTCAGTTCTTGCCCACCTGAGAAGTAACTCAGTCAGTAACTGGAATATTTTGGGGAGATAGGAAACACTGTGAGAAGGAGAAGCTCTAGTCAACTGTTTGTACCCTGAAATCAAATTATTTAAGAGCCATCTTGTGCTTTTAAAGCCTTTACAGGTCATTATTTTTGCCTCTTCCACTCTTTTGGGGATTGCTTCTAGGATAAGAATAAGGGAAGTGTTACTCATTAACATCTGTAACATGTCAGCATTACTGATCAAAAGGTTCAGTGGAAACATATGGGAAAAAGTTTAGCTTTATTGGTAATCAAAGAAGCAAATTAGAACATTAAGATTCTCCCCCCCCCGCCCCATCAACATAATAAAGGAGGGAAAAGATATGATGAAACAGGCGTACTCAAATGGTGCCTGTGGGAGTAGAAATTAGTACAAATCTTTTGGAAAATAAATTGACAGAGTTTATACCTTTGATGCAATAATTAAACTTCTGGGAATCTATGGATATCTTCAATGAGTAATATTAAGTAAGTGAAGTGTAAATCATAGATAAGCTCATTGTGACTTATTTTAGCCAAATATAGAAGAAAACCATCATGTACTAGAGTGTGGGGATATGTTTAAGTATATTACAGCATATCCACATGATGCATTATTAGACAGTCATGTAAATAGGTGTTTATTGCTTATAATATCATGGAAAATACTTACATTATAAAATTAACTGGATCAAAAAGAGCACATGCCTTTACTATAGAGTGAACACAACTATATTTAAAATAGTATATAAATGTAAAAAGGACGGAAAGAAATAGAACTGAATGGTAACAATGGTTGATTTTGGGTAGTGGCACTGTAACTGATTTTTTTTTCTGGTTTTTAATTTTTAGCTTCCCCTCCCCAAATTTTCTACACTGAACATGTGCTATTGTTATAATTAGGAAATTTTGTATTCAAATATATTCATTAAGGTTTGGGGTGGCAATTGTAAAGGTTGACAAAAATGAATTTGGAAGATTATCCAGGGATTTTATTAAACTGTATTCTTCCTATTTCCATTTACCTCAGAGACCTGAGAAATAGTTATATTTAAATCTTAGGTTATGTGTCCCTGTATAGCTCATTTTATGCATTCTTCTGATTATAAATGACATTGCCCTAGACCTTATGTAAGAGAAAAGGAAAAACACATATCCATCCCCTATTGAATGCTTACTAAGTGTTAGGCATTAGGCTGAGTTATTGGCATTTATTATATTATTTAATCCTCAGAGAAAACTCTTTGAGGTAAGTTGTGTTATTATTATATCCATTTCATAGACATGAAAACTAAGGCTTAGAGAAGTTAGGTAACAATCTAAGCATACAGCTATTGAACAGTAGAGTAAGAATTCAAATCCATGTCTTGCTTTCAGTAAGTGGGTAAATAATAAGAACTACAAAGTATGTTTCAGGTTGGACATTTTGCCTGAATGTATCAGAAAACTCTACTAACAATTGTTTAAGCCATAAGATTACTGTATTGTTGTTTACCATCAAGCTTGGTGGTAGGTGATTTCAGGGTTGTTTCAGCAGCTCCATAGTCCCTGGACACTGGGTAGCCCTCTCTAGAATTCTTTTGGCCTCTCCTCAGAAATTCAAGTTGGCTGCTGAACTATTAACCATCATGTCCTCACATGTAAGTGTTCTAGTCATGGACAAATAAATAGAAGGAGCTTTTTATTATGAAGAAAAATCTTTCACAAAAGCCTCTGCATAAAATTTCTATTTATGTCTGTGTTGGGAGACACTTCTACAATAGTCACTTGGATTTCAGCATGTCTTATGAGCAGAGACAATGACTGCTTTTGTTCTGGACTATATTTTTCAAGGACATCTATCTAAATAGCCTTGGAAGACAAGGCAAAGAGCAGCCCTGCTTACTGTCCATTAAAAAAAGATTTGTGCTTACTAAACTTGGGGTTCCTCTCCTATAATATAACTCACTGAGTTTGCCATTGTCAGATAGTTCCCTGTATCATCCTGTGGGAATTGGGGATCAGGCTCAAGAAAATACTGCTATTCTGGTCAATCATGGATGCTGCAGTCAATGATAAAGTCCTTTGTCTCTGGCTAAGAAGTCATGTGTCTTGTGCAACTATCCATAACCCTGTGGCAAGTTAACTCATTAGCTTGAAAGTAGGGTAAAAATTTCAGACCCTTCACTGTTCTTGACAGTCTCATTGGCCATTAGTTTATCTATATGACCACTTCTAGCTGTGAGGGAAGCAAATGTAGAGATTGTGTAAAAAAATTAAATAGAATACTCATATTTGACTTAGATAAATTAGAATTCATTCATTGGTGCTGGGCACATTGCTCTAAAATCAAGTTTTCTTTTGGTAAGAAAATAGGGAAGAGTAGATATGAGTTTATTCTTACCCCAAAGTCTAATCTTCTAAGTAATCCACAAAGTAAAGATGGAGTACTGGGGTTTATTATGAGCTCTGTGAAAAAGTCATTTTGCCATTGTCCCTCAGTGGTGTCACATGCAAGATGAGAATGGGCATATAGTTTGCAGAGTCAAGGCAAATAACAATATGAATAGTGGCTCTGGAGTTTCACGGGTGTACAATGGTCAAAATATATTATTACTATATATTATGCAATTAAAAGTGCAAATTAGTTGAGAACTGTCGTTAAATAGCTTAATTTTCCAGAACAGTGGTTCTCAACCTTTCTAATGCCGTGACCCTTTAACACAGTTCCTCATGTTGTGGTGACCCCCCACCATAAAATTATTTTTGTTGTTACTTCATAACTGTAATTTTGCTATTGTTAATGAATCATAATATAAATATCTCTGTTTTCTGATGGTCTTAGGCAACCCTGCTAGTGGTTCTCAACCTGTGGATCAAAATCCACAGGTTGAGAACTGCTTCTGTAGAGCCTAAGACCATTGTAAAACACATATATTTACATTATGGTTCATTAACAATAGCAATATTACAGTTATGAAGTAGCAACAAAAATAATTTTATGGTCGGGGTCACCACAACATGAGGAACTGTATTAAAGGGTCACGAGATTAGAAAGGTTGAGAATCACTGCTCTAGAAGTTCCCATCCTATAGACATCAGATAGATACAACTAGAAAGTAGAGTCCTAGGTTTGAGACCTAATTTACTACCTCTTGATTCATTTTCTTCATCTATAGAATAAAGACTTTGAAATAGTGTCTTTCAGGCCTGATACTTTATATATTTGTAGATCAGGATAATTACCCCTAATCATGCACAAAGAGTCTCACTTGTACTTAGCACACATAGATATCACATGTTGGCAGTATGATACATAGACATGCTAAGACATGAACTTTGATCTGCCTAAATAGTTCATGTCAAACTCATGTTGAAGTGCTGCTTTTTTGTGGAGTTAATTTTTAGTTTACCTTTTGTATATGTCAAATCATTCTGTAGTGGGTGATGTCCAGATGGGACTAGGAATTGAAAGACCATTAGTTTTAGAACTGGCATTTCAGTTATCTGTTGGATTGTTCCTTATTTGATGAATTCCATTAGAGTGAAAGCTTATTTCTAGAATTTTTCCTATCTGCTATTTTTAATGTCCTATTAAATTTTGTGACCTGTGAAGGTTCCATAACTCAGCTCACAAAGGAATTAGGGTGAGACAAACCTCATGCAGAGAAATTTCCAAGTCATCAGCTTTCTTTTAGGGGCTTCTCTTTGTCATCTTCGTAAAAAACCTGTCGCTGTGGAGTGTTTCTTCTGTGCAAAAGGGCGGGAGGAACCTCAGTCTGTTTGGAAACTGTCATTCTTTATGCACTTCTTTGTGATAGAGAGAAAAACACAGTAGGCAGTATAGGACAGAAGGGCAGTGAGAAATGCATCCAGCACAGAAGTCAGAACTGCAGCAGGAATTCTTGTATCTTGGTGGTCACTGCACTCTGGTTCTCAAGAAAGATTGACAATGTCAATATTTAGCAATGCCAGTTATAGCACTGTCTAAGCTCCCACTATCTGCACACTACTCTTCCAGGCATAGCTAAGGGGGGATAAAACACATGATTACAAGGATAGTTCTGTTTTGCTGCAAAAAGCAGTATTTTGGGGGGTAGAAAATGACTTACAGTAACATTTGCAAAACTGAATAGGAATGAATTCAAATTATATGATGAAACTAGAATAGGGATGGGCTTTGGTAGCCCACAATGAAAAGGTGATTATAGTGAAGAAGGGTTAACTAGGAAAGGCTTCCCTGATGATGTATTTAAACTGAATTTTGAATGAAGGAGGCCCATAGCTCATACACAGTGCTCCTGGCACCATTCATTTTGCAGTACATATTTATTTGGCATCTGTTGTAGCATAGCTCTATGCAGGATTCTCTAGGGGATACACAAATATAACAAAGCTCCATCTCTGCCTTCCCCCAGAAGCTTCAAATCTGTTAAGAAGGTTCACTTTTCCCTGCTCCTGATGCTTCCATTCATATGGAGTGACAATCCATTAACATATAACTCTGGTCTCTTTCTGTCCCCTTATCCCTACCTCTCCTGGGGAGAAGGTATGACCACTTTGATTAGTGAATTTGAAAGGTGCTGAGTAGGTGTCACTCAGCCGTGCCCTCCTGATTTGTTTGAGAGCTTTGTAGTTTGAGTTTTTGTTCAAAACACATTCTGGTCTGCTCCTGTACACCTTAAGTTGAAAATATGCAGTTTCCTACAGTGGGAGACATACTGACTTCCAGTGTTACTTGTGACTGGGGGTTAAGTCTATCAAGTTCTGGAGTTCAGGATTAGGAAGCCCACCTAGCCTATGTCCTTGTATCTAGACTTTAGCAGTCTGAATTCTTTGCCTAGGAGGTAATTAATCAAAGGAATGCTATTTATTTGGGTTCCTCAACCCACCCTCACTGAATTCTAATAGGAGGTATAAGACAAGCCCTTATATAATTATAAGAAAAGGTGAATGTGGTAAGTACCACAAATATAACTTGGCTCCTTTAAGATTCTCTTTTTGACCCTGCAAAGCCTGCCACCAATATAGAAAATGAGTATTTTGTGAGAATCTCAGCATTTACAGAATTTGTTTCAGGCTGGCCATTTTTCACTTGCTTTCAATTGTATCTCAAGTTCCTGGTTGTTGACGTTCAACTCTTTCTCTCATTTCTAGTTCAGGTCTCTGTTCTGGTTTCTTGAGTTGTATATTTGGTTGCCTAATTCAAATCTCCACTTAGATGTTGCACAAGTTACTACAACTTTAAGTGATCAAAATTGAACTCTTGAGTTCGCACCACTCCTCTCCCAATCTGTACCCCTCTCAGTTTTCCTCATATCAGTACATTACACCACTATTCATTGCTCAAGAAAAATATTTTTGTGGTGATTTGGTCAATGTCTGCTTCTCTTGGGGATTCTCTCTTATTTTCTCTGCTGTAACTAATGTGCCTTTCAAAGTGTCAGGGACAAGAAAAACAATAAAAAAAATAAAAAGAACAAGTGTCAGGGACATAGTGAGCAGTCTAGATACAAGGACATAGGCTAGGTGGGCTTCCTATTCCTGAACTCCAGAACTTGATAGACTTAACCCCCAGTCACAAGTAACACTGGAAGTCAGTAGGTCTCCCACTGTGGGAAACTGCACATTTTCAACTTAAGGTGTACAGGAGCAGACCAGAACGTGGGAAGATATTTGATGAATAAGTATATTTTATTAATTAACCCCAATTCTAGCCTTTTCAATTTGTTGTAGCAGTGTTCTTGGCTTTGGACCTTTGGTCCTCTCCCTTTTGAATTCTATCATTATCCTGCTATTCTACCACCAAGACTAAACTGTGCTTTGGTCTTAGGCAAGTACAGATAGATTATTTGGCGAATTCAGACAAAGAGGCTAGGATGGTAGAATTGTGGAAGGTTCATGAAGGAAGAATAATTTGAGCTAGGCCTTGAAAAAAGCAGAATTTTAGTATGTGTGTGGGAGAGGGGGAGACAAGGTAAAGAGATATTTCTGCTGCAGAAAGTCACTAAGAAAAATTGTAGATAAAGAGAATGAGTATTTTGGGATCATAACCAATAGACTGATCTATGAGGGGGTAGAATGAAAGCTACAATTGGAAAGATAGGCTATAGCCAGGCTGTGGAGAGAAAGAGTACCTAAAGTTCATATAGAAAACATGAATCTGCTGGGTAAAAGTGTGCAATATGAACTCTTCACTAAAACTGTTATACTATAAATGATAGCTGCATAGACAGAGTATGAAATTAAAATCTGTTCCGTTAGATTATGTCCAATTTCCTTGTGAGATGAGTGTGCCTAAATTTTAGAGAATTTCACTGAAATATGCTACTTTTGACAACATCGATATTTCTTATAAAATTCTTCACATTTTCAACATTCTCTCTGACTTGCTGTGAAATTCTGAAAGTGGAATTATTCCCCTTGTCATCTCCTGAAAACATATGTTTCAGGCTTATCTGTTCTGTGGGCACTCCAATTCTCCCCTGGATTCCAAAGATAAATAAACCCTGGCTTAAGGTAGTGGAAATGAGGTGGTTTGAGGGAGGGTCTTATTCTTTCATTGAGATGTTTCAGTTAAGATGTCTCTATTGGCTGCAGCATCAGGAAATAATTAGTGTATTACATACTAGTAGACGAGTGTGAGAAATTTTTCAATTTTAAGAAGAACAATTGTTGAAGAGAAAATGGATCCATTTTCCCATTTCCTCACTTTGTATTGTCTTCTTGTTTTTGTGAATTAGAGACCACCCAGAAAGTTCCTGTTTATTGCAGTGGTTATTTCAGAGACTCATTTCTATTTCAATTTTATTTTTGCATAAATTTTTTCTCCTTTGGGGGTGGGCTCCACAGGGACTGGGAATTTTCCTGAGATTACTGGGCCTGGCCATGTTGTATATGAGTAAAAGGAAGGAATATCTTCCTCACTTCAGTCTGATTTAGGAGGACTGTGGAACTTTCTTCTAAAATGTGGGAAAGTGAGTAGAAATTCTTTGAAGCTCCAGAGGACAGATCTAGTACTAATGGATAGAAGTTATAAAAAGGCAGACTTTTGTTTATCATAGAAGCTTTGTATTATAGCTGCTCAAAAAGGATGGGCTGCCTAGTCAAGAAATAATCTTTGTATTTCTGAAAGTATTGAAATAGAGTTTGAATGGCACCAATTATGGATCTGGTGGATATTAACTCTTACTTTGTTAGGTAGGAGGTTGGATAACCCCAAAGATCCCTTTCCATGCTCTGTTCATACATGAATCCTATTGCCTGAATATGGAATTCTATTCATGTTTTAAGACCAAGCCCTAATCTCATTTTCTGCATAAGGCTTTCTATAGCATTTGTCCATTCTCCACACTTGACACCAACTATTTATGGGCTTATGATGGTAGTCCAAAGTGTCAAAACAGATATCCTTAGGTATATAGAACACAAACACAAAAACTACTTTTTACATATGTGTACAACAACTTTTTCTAACTTTTAGCTCATTCCTGAATTTTCTTCTACGCTTACTGCCCAGCCCCATTTGTTTGGCAATCCAGGATGGGGTGAGATCCAGAGAAGGGATAAAGATATCTATTTAACACTTTTTATTTTGCCGTTATCTTGTTTAAGACCCTGTCCTGGGAAGAATAATTGGAACTAGGCATCAGTGAAGAAAATGCATCAGTGAACAAAAAAGAAAAAATAACCTTGTCTCTGTGAAGCTTACATATATGTAAAATACCAAGCTCATAAGGAACACTCAACATATATTAACTTCATTTCTTTTCAAATCTCCTCAGTTAGTATATATTAAATTAAATTACATTAAATTAAATTGAATTAAATTAAATTAAATTAAATTAAATTAAAGAAGTAACATTTATTGAACATCTACTATATGCTGTGTGCTTACACATGTGATCTTATTCAATTATTGAAACTCAAGAAGTAAATATCCTCATCTATACCGTTACATCAGAAAAACAAAGGTCACAAGATTAAGTATTTTATCCAAAACCAAAATATAAATAGAGTAAGTATAATTTTAACATATGTCTAATTTCAGACTCATGTTCTTTCATTACGCTGCTTCCAAGAAGTATCAAGTTTCTTGGTTTTCTATGGCTGCTAACTTTCTACATAGCTGAAGATAGTCTTTTTAAATAAAATTAAGGTATCTAACGACTTGATTAGCATTCTTTAGGCTGCATAAGAATAGCATAGGAAGCTTGATAAAGGCAATTCAGTGAATTTAGGAATCTGCATTTTACAAGTACCTACCTGCATGTAATTTTGATGTCTACAGTCTATGGAACATACTTTGAAGTACCTAAGGTCCTTTACAGTTATAACATTTTGTGCTTCAATGAAATTTTGATTAGTCCCAATTTTGTTGTTTATAATGCCTAAAGTAATTAAGCATTCATTGGCAGTCAATGTAGTCATCATCATCAACTTACCAGCACCATCAGATATAGTTGTCCTTTATTTGCAAGCTACTTGATTTAGGTATTATTCTTTCTGGGGAACACCTGTATAAGGATCGACCCTTTTTCTGCTGCTACTTCATGGCTGGCTGGATGCCTAGCCCATACAAAATAAACAAAATAAAAAAGTTCTAAAGTGGGCATTATAAAGCCTTTATGATATAATTAGTGACTTGTTTTTAGATCATATCTATGTTATGGATTTGGACTATTCATCTCCACTGAAGGCCTGTTTTTCCCCACTTACTAAATTTACTTTTCCTCTCATGACCATGATGCCATCTCCCACCACCTTTTGAAAATATTGCCTTAATGCACCCACTGTCGACAAGAGAAGCTTTGTGCTTTGTATATTAACTGCTGAACCATTGGTTTAAAGAGTAAGGCTGATTGAGTACTGGAAATAGGTAGTATAAGGTTTTAATAACTGTGTCTGGTAAATTAAATGCTCTTCCATTCAAAAATATTATAGGAGGTTAGAGCAGTGGTCGGCAAACAGTCATGGTTTGCCGCTCTGTTGACTAATGATTTTGCTGACCACTAGGATAGGGTCTTAATCACAAGGAGCAACAACAGCCTGTAATTATTGGAATCGAGAGTCTAGATCAATGGTCGGCAAACTCATTAGTCAACAGAGTGGCAAACCGTGGCTCACCAGCTGCATGTAGCTCACGAGCCCCAGTTTGCCGACCACTGGGTTAGAGTATCCCTCATATTGTCTTAGCATGGTTTTGGGCCTTCAATATACAATTGATTGATTACACACAATAATAAGAGATTAGTTACCATGTGCCAGCCACTATGCTGTTTTACATGCTAATAACCTGTCCTAAGAACTCTTGTATATACTTTTGAGGTCTCCATTTTACAAATAAGGAAACTGGCTGGAACACAGAGATCTTAAGCATCTTTCTTAAACACACACAACTAGGAAGTATACAGCCAGGATTTCAACCCAGTTTAATGACAGAGCTTTCTACTCTGTTCTCAACCTGTGCACTAGCCTATTTAATAAAGAGATAATATGAAAATTGACTGTCACACCTTCACACCATATGGCCACCACCATGTGGTCACAAGATGGCTGTCACAAAATGGCTGGCAGGGAAGGGCAGTTGTGGGTGATCAGTCCAGCAGAGGAGGGCAGTTGGGGGAGACTGGGCCTGCAGGGGAGGGAGGGCAATTGGAGGGGAACCAGGCCTACAGGGGAGGGCGGTTAGGGGCAACAAGGCCTGCAGGGGAAGGCAGTTGGGGGGTACCAGGCCTGCAGGGGAGGAAAGTTAGGGATGAATGGGCTGGCAGGGGAGGGCAGTTAGGGGGGGAATGGGCCTGTAAAGGAAGGAAGGCAGCTGTAGGGGAACAGGCCTACAGAGGAGTGCATTTAGGGGTGACCAAGTCAGCAGGGGAGGGCAGTTAGGGGTGACGGGGCTGACAGAAGAGAACATTTGAGGGTGATCAGACTGGCAGGGGAGAAGTTAGGCATCGATCAGGTTGAAAGAGGAATGGTTAGGAGGTGATCAGACTGGCAGGCAGAAGTGGTTAAGGGCAATCCAGCAGGCAGGTAGGCGAGCAGTTGGGAGCCAGCAGTCCTGGATTGTGAGAGAGATGTCCTGTGGGATCAGGCCTAAACTGGCAGCCAGACATCCCCTGAGGGGTCCCATATTGGAGAGGGTGCAGGCTTAGCTGAGGGACACCCCCTCACCCTCAGTGCAAAAATTTTGTGCACCAGGCCTCTGGTAAGCTTTATAAAATTGAAAGGGAAGTATCTTAAGGAATTTTGACCATCTGGATCTGAGATTAAGGGTTCTAGGTTAAGCTGGAAGAGAAAGGGATTCAAACATGTTTGAGTATATTAAAACACTAGAGGCCCAGTGCATGAAATTCGTACATGTGTGCAGTCCCTAGGCCTGGCCAGTGATCAAAGCACGAACATCTGGCATGGAAAGGCAGGTCCCAGCTGACCTCTGGGACGTGGACAGCATCTGGGCCTCAGGTCCCCCATTGGCCCCCCTCCACCTGAGTCATGGTGCCTGAGTCCCCATGTGGAGATGTGGTGAGTGGGGCTGGATGCCATGGGTTGGGGCACAGCTCAGGCCTCTGGGGCACCCAACAACACTGCACAGAAGCCAGGCATGCAGCTTGCTTTCTCCCTGCTGGTCTTGCAGATCAGCTCCTGTGCAAACCCATTGAGCCTGACCTGCCCCTGCAGCCCAGCTCACCCTAAAGGAGCTGCGTGGGTGAGGAGCAGCCTCCTTGTGGGCACCTGCCCCTAAGTGTGTGTGTGTGGGGGGAGGGAGGGTAGCAGGGAGAGTGAGAGCGAGCTTGGTGGACACCACACATTCTCACCCCACCTCTGTCCCCTTCGCGCCTGCCTCCAGGTAGCCAGTGAGAGGTCACAGGCCAGGTTCCACAGGAGGTTGGTCACCACCACTCACCCCAGGGCCTGCTGGCTGCTGGTTTCTGTCTGTACGGCAATTGATCTGGGCCAGGCCCCCAACTGGCTCCCTCAGTGCCTGGGAGCCAAAAGGTGGCCCTGCCCTCTACTACTTGCTGCTGCTGCTGTATGCCTTGGCCTGGCTCCACCTGTTCACCTGCTCCACCATCCCTCCACAGTCCTGCTCTCATTTGGGCCCATCAGGATGGCGGCACCTCCACTGCCACCTACTGCTACTGCCAGCACTGCATTGCAAAAGCCTGCCATGTTCTGTGCTGCCCCTGGTGGTCAGGTCATATCATAGGGAGCAGTTGAACTCCTATTCAAACTCGCAGTCAAGGGGACAATTTGCATATTAGGTTTTCATTATATAGGATAGGATATCTCTTGCTAACACATGCCTGTTTCCTCTTCTTTTTTCTTTATATTAATAAATCTTATTTATATGTCCTTGCTCTTGGTAAATAACTAATGAAATAATGGCTGCCACCTGTATTTCCCAAAAAAGAATTGAACATTAGAATGCAATTACAATTAATGTGTACAAAAATGAAAATTGTGAAATTAACATAGAGTATTACAGAGTAGAATATAATGCAACAATACTTTCAGCATAGAAATAAGCATAGACTAATTGGGCACTACTGTTTACCACTGACAAATATGCAGCCTCACAGCCAATTTTCCCCTCATCTCTATATGGGCAGTATCTCTAGAAGCAGCCAGAAAACACAGTAGCTCAGTGCTTTCTTGGATCTCAGCCTTCCCTCACCATCTCCTCTTTCCTCCCCTGTAATTGTGACATGGAGTCCTAGTCCTTTGCAATTTATTATTGCTCCTGTTACTGTTATTATGTAGTTTTTCTCATTTAAAAACAATTCCTGTTCATATAAAATTAAACTTGTAAAGGAAAAGATGAGCAACAAATTCTCCTTCTTCCTCACCTTTACTCACTCAGCAGTAGTCATTAGTCACTTAAGTTTCTCATATATCCTTCTAGAAAGTTTCTATGTAGATATAATATTCAAGTAAATATACAAGCCCATATAAATATATATATATATATATATATATATATATATATTAATACTATTATAATCTTTGTCAATCTGACTGGTAAAAAACTGTTTTAAAAATACTCAGAGACACAGATATCAGTATGGTGATTACCAGAGGAAAAGGGAGTGGTAGAAGAGGTTAAAGGGTAGATAAAAGGCAATGGAAAAGAAACTAGACTATGGGTAGTGAACACAATACAATATACAGATGATATATTATAGAATTATAAACTTGAAACCTATTTAATTAACCAATGTAACACCAGTAAGTTCAACAAAAATACAATGGTACCTCGAGATATGAGTTTAATTTGTTACGTAACCTTGAGGCGTGGGAAACTGAGTCGCTCCAGTCGCGGTAAACTGGTGGGTTGTGTGCAGCTTGCCGATCCACGCCATTACTCCTATCTCAAATGTTGCTCGTATTCCAAAGCAAAAATCGTTCGCTCGACGGCTCGTATCTCAAAAATCTTGTATGTTAGGGCACTCGTATCTCGAGGTACCACTGTACAATTTAAAACATTAAAAAATGGTGCTTATTTTGCTATTTTTTAAAAATATATTTTTATTGATTTTAGAGAGAGTGGAAGAAAGAGGGAGAGAACGAAACATCAAAGTGAAAGAGAAACATTGATTAGTTGCCTTCTGCATGCCCCCTGCTGGGGTTTGAACTTGCAACCCCAGCATGTGCCTGACTGAGACTTGAACTGGAAACCTTTTGGTGCATGGGATAACACTCAACCAACTGGGTCACACAGGCCATGTCTATTTTGCATTTTTTAATTATAAGTGAGGTAACACATGTTTGTATGTTTATTGGTGATTTGCACTTTTTATTTTGTGAACTGCTCATTTTCTATATATTTCTTTTTCTTATTGAATTTTAATAGATCTTTGAATATGAAAGAAATTAGCCTTTTTCTCCTGTCAAATATATAACAAATATTTGTTCTTTGTCATTTGACTTCTGCATTTTTCTTTTTTTAAATGTATTTTTATTGACTTTTACAGAGAGGAAGAGAGAGGGATACAAAGTCAGAAACATCGATGAGAGAGAGACATCGATCAGCCACCTCCTGCACGCCCCCTACTGGAGTTGTGCCTGCAAGCAAGGTACATGCCCCAGACTGGAATCAAACCTGGGACCTTTTAGTCCGCAGGCCGACACTCTATCCACCGAGCCAAACTGGTCTCGGCGACTTCTGCATTTTTAATAGCAATTGTTTTCAAGACGAAGGTTTCCATTTTTTTTTAATTTTTATGAATTTATTTGAGCCAAACTGACAATTTCTGAGAAGCAAAATATCAACAGTTGAGAAAATGCTCTGAGGATGACAATTTTGCACCTTATTTTATCTTTTTTTATTTAATAAATCTTTATTGTTCAGATCATTGCATTTGTTTCTCTCCTCCCATCTCCCTAGCTCCCCTCCACCCGGTTCCCACCCCTCCCTCTACCCTTACCTCCCCCTATATTGTCCTCATCCATACGTGTATGATTTTTTTATTTTTTTATTATTTCCCCCCCCCATTGCTCTCCCCACACCCCAGTACATGCCCTCATCTGTCCCCCACCCCCGCCTTCTCCCATTGCCCTGTATCACTGGTTATACCTACACACATATGCATATACTGTAAGTCCTTCGGTTGATCTCCTATAGGCCCCTCCTCCCCAACTTCCCCTGCCTTCCCACTGTAGCACGAATGTCTGTTCATTGCTTCTTTGCCTCTGCATCTGCTTCCGCCCCCCCACCCCTTGATTCTTGTCTTTAAAGACATCTTGCCCTGATAGACTAGATATAAACCCACCAGAGAAAAGAAAAATGATTGAGTCCCAATTTCAATGTCCGATAGCATAGAGTCCCAGTATCAATGTCAGGCAGTTCCTTATGTGTACATGTCAGCAATGGCATCTGGTTACTGGAAACATGGTGGCGATGCCTGTCCGACCCTCTCTGGTTTGGTCCTGGGCATCCTGTAGTGATGCTCACCTGCTAACTGCTACATGACAAGGCGTCATCAGCGTCTTCCATCTCTGGACTGTTTCTCCTCTTGTCTTCATGGTTGGCGCAAACCTGTCAATTCCTCTCTGTTGCAGGAGTCCATTTGGTCTTGGAGTTGTCTTCAGAAAGTATATAAACATATTCTCGACCAAAAGTTAATAAAGGAAACTTTTCTATAAAATTGACTTGGGGTCCTTTTTATTTTTGCCTACCTGCTTTTCCTTTGGCTTATTTTGACACCATGTGTGCTTTTCATGGGTGTCTTGCTGTTAGCATTACAAATTGATATTAATTTTCTAAAGTGAAAATTTTCTAGATGTAATTTACTTACCAGATATTTTTCCTTACATGCTATTATCCTACCACCCCTTTTTTTGATTAATGGAGAATTTGGTAAAAATTTTAATGCAATCTTGATAACTTTAAATTTTAACATTTTGCACACAAATATGCCTGTTTCTGGTCATTACATATTAAGCAATTTTACCACGACATGAGCTACCAAAAGAAATTTTAATTCATACTTTAGAAACAGCTTTTTGTCTGGTACTCTTACATTTTCTTGGGTGTTCGCTTATTTCAGTTCGCCAGTTTATATTAATCTGAAAGCTTGATAACTCTTTTACTCCAAATTTAATACTCTACCAACAACCTTAGATTTCCCTGTATATATTAGTGGAAAGGTTTATTTGCATTGAGTTGATACTGAGAATTCCTAGTGCTAGGCTGAATTTAGATATAGGGCATCTGCTATTGGCATGTTTCTGTCTGTTACCTGGGTCCCGGTTTGTGCTGAGCGTGGGAAGCGAGGTATCCATCGGGGCAGGAGACTGCCCTTAGAAGAAGTGAAGGTTCAGACCCCTACAAGGTTGGTGGGGGGGTGAGAGTCTGTGCCCCACCTCTGTTGATCCCCAAGTTCTCTCCTGATAGCCCCACTGCGACTGTGCCTGTCTTAAGTTGTTCCTTCCCTGAGGAATCTTACCCGTCTCTGGCTAAGCAGTCATCCTCAGGGGCCAAGCAGGGTGTTGTGAGGTTCAGTTCAGTCTCCATGGTAGCCTATGTCCCCGTGGCCTCCACGCCCAGCACCTACTTTGGAGATGCTCTCCCATGCTGGCAGGGGGCCCTGGCACTGTTCACTTATCTCAAGGAATTCAGGTTCCTTCTCTAGAGATGGCCCAGCTCACGCCATTTGGCAAGAGACAGATCCATTATACCAGCCATCTTGAGGCTTCAACCTCAGCATTAATAGAGAGCTCAGGCTATAGCTGAGGGCCATTGAGTTGAGAGAAGAGGGTCCCTCTTGGCAAAAGATGAAAGAGGGCCAGTATAGAATGCTTAAGTGCCTTCCCAGTGCCTCAATTCCTTCTGAAAGGAATTAAATCCTTTCAGGTCCTCTTTTTAAATTGCTGCTAAACAGTAATAGAATTAGTTTGCATGTTTGTTTGGGTAGTTGTACAATATGCTGTTGTGAAATATCAAAAATTAAATGATATTGTAGAATAATATCATGTAAAGATATTCTTTGCTCTAGGCCATGGCAATTCAATTTCAAACAGACTGACAATTTCTTTTTGTAACTTTATATAAACTATTTCAGGGAGGCAAAAACACAGATTACGTACCTCAGCTCAAGAGGCCAAATATATTGACTTTCAGTTACTATCCTTATGACATTTAAAGGAAACTTCTCTTTATTTCCTTCCAAAATGATTTACATGTTACAGAGTTTCATTTAAAAATCTTTGTCTCATGAAGCAATTTCTCTTAAGGTTATGATGACCACTCTATGGATTCCCTCTCCTGCCATACCTTCCCCGTTGTCTATGCCCAATTATTATGCTCATACGCATGTACGAAAGTCCCTCTGTTGATCTCTTCCCTGTATTCCCACCAACACCCACACTCCCCGAGGTTTGATGCTTTGATCGGTGTTTCTCATTCCCTAGATCTGATCTTGATTATCAGTCCATTTCATTCATTATATTCCACAGATGAGTGGGATCATGTGATATTCGTCTTTCTCTGCCTGGCTTATTTCACTAAGCATAATGCTCTCCATCTCCATCCATGTTGTTGCAAATGATGTGAGCTCCTTCATTTTTACCTCAGTGTAGTATTCCGTTGTGTAGATGTACCACAGCTTTGTAATCCACTTATCTGCTGATGGGCACTTAGGCTGTTTCCAAATCTTAGCTATGGTAAATTGTGCTGCTATGAACATTGGGGTGCATATATCCTTTCTGATTGGAGTTTCTAGTTTCTTGGGGTATATTTCTAGTAGTGGGATCACTGGGTCAAATGGGAGTTCCATTTTTAGTTTTTTGAGGAGACTCCATAATGTTATCCATAGTGGGTGCACCAGTCTGTATTCTCACCAGCAGTGCACAAGGGTTCCTTTTTCTCTGCATCCTGGCCAACACTTGTCATTTCTTGATTTGTTGATGATAGCCATTCTGACATGTGTGAGATGGTACCTCATTGCTGTTTTGATTTGCATCTCTCGGATGATCAGTGAGTTTGAGCACGTTTTCGTATGTCTCTTGGCCTTCTCTCTTCTTTCAAGAAGTGCCTATTTAGACCAGTTGCCCATTTTTTGATTGGGTTGTTTATCTTTTTTTGTGAAATTGTATGAGTTCCCTGTAAATGTTGGAGACTAAACCCTTATCATTGATATCATTGGCCAGTGTGTTCTCCTATGCAGTGGGCTTTCTTGTTGTTTTGTTGATGGTTTCCTTTGTTGTGCAAAAGCTTTTTATTTTGAAGTAGTCCCATTTGTTTATTTTTTCTTTAGTTTCCATTGCCCAGGGAGCTGTGTCAGTGAAGAAGCTCCTTCTTCATATGTCAAAGATTTTGCTGCCTGTGGATTCCTCTATTATTTTTGTGGTTTCCCGTTGTAGGTTTAAGTCCTTTATCCATTTTGAGTTTATTTTTGTGTATGGTGTAAGTTGGTGGTCTAGTTTCATTTTTTTTCATGTTTCTGTCCAATTTTCCCAACACCATTTGTTAAAGAGACTGCCTTGACTCCATTCTATGTTCATGCCTCCTTTGTCAAATATTAATTGAGCATAGTGGCTTGGGTCGATTTCTGGGTTCTCTATCCTATTCCATTGATCTATGTGTCTGTTCTTGCACGAGTACCAGGCAATTTTGAGAACAGTGGCTTTGTAAAACAACTTGAAATCTGGCATTGATATCCCACCTACTTTGTTCTTCTTTCTAAGCATTGCTGCAGCTATTCGGTGTCTTATTTTATTCCAGATGAATTTTTGGAAAGTTTGTTGTAGGTCTGTGAAGTATGCCTTTGGTATTTTCGTGAGGATTGCTTTGAATTTATAAATTGCTTTGGGTAGAATGGACATTTTGATGATATTGATTCTCCCAATCTATGAACATGGTATGTTCTTTCATATGTTTATGTCTTCCTCTATCTCTTTTTTTAGAGTTGTATAGTTTTCTGCATATAGATCTTTTACCTCCTTAGTTAAGTTTATTCCTAGGTATCTTATTTTTTGTGCAATGGTAAATTGGATTGCTGTTTTAATCTCTCTTTCTGTAGGTTCATTGCTGGTATATAGAAATGCCAAAGATTTATTGGTGTTAATTTTGTATCCTGCTACATTGCTGAATTCATTTATATAGTGTAATAATTTTTTGGTGGAGTATTTAGGGTTTTCTATGTACAGTCATGTCATCTGCAAATAAGGACAGCTTTACATGTTCTTTTACTATTTGCATGCCTTTTATTTCTTTTTCTTGTCTGATAGCAATGACTAATACTTCCAGCACTATGTTAAATAGCAGTGGTGAGAGTGGGCATCCCAGTTTTGTTACTGTTTTGGGGGAAATGGTTTTAGCTTTTGCCCATTGAGTATTATGTTGGCTGTGGGTTTGTCATATATGGCTTTTATTATGTTGAGGTATGATCCTTCTATTTCTACCTTGCTGAGACTTTTTATTAAGAAAGAGTGTTGGATTTTGTCGAATGCTTTTTCTGCTTCAATTGGTATGACTATGTGATATTTATCTCTCAATTTATTTATGTGATGTATCACGTTTATTGATTTGCAGATATTGTACCATCATTGCATCCCTGGGAAAAATTCTACTTGGTCATGGTGTATTGTCTTTCTGACGTACTGCTGGATTCAATTTGATAGAGTTTTGTTGAGGATTTTAGCATCTATGTTCATGAAGGATATTTGTCTGTATTTCTCTGTTATTGTGTTATCTTTATCGGGTTTTGGTATTAAGGTAATGCTCACTTAATAAGAGGAGTTTGGAAGTGTTCCTTCCTCTTAAATTTTCTGGAAAAGTCTGAGAAGAATGGGTTTTACTTCTTCGATGCCTCTTTGGTAAAATTCTCCTTTGAAGCCATCTGGCCCTGGGCTTTTGTTTGCTGGAAGCTGTTTGATGACTGCTTCAATTACTTCCTTAGTTATCAATGTGTTGAGATTTTTAAAATCTTCCTGTGTTAGTTTTGGAATGTTGTGTTTTTCTAGTAATCTGTCCATTTCCTCTAGGTTGTGAAATTTGTTAGAATAGAGTTGTTCATAATATTTTTTAACAATCCTTTGTATTTAGTGGGGTCTGTAGTTATTTCACCTCTCTCAATTCTGATTTTGTTTATGTGGGTCCTCTCTCATTGCTTATTGGTGAGCCTGCCTAAAGGTTCATCAATCTTGTTTATTCTTTTGAAGAACCAGCTCTTTGTTTTGTTGATTTTTTGTATCATTTTTGTCTCTATGTCATTCATTTCTGCTCTGATCTTTATTGTTTCCTTCCTTCTGCTCACAGTGGTCTTTTCTTATTTCTCTCTTTCTAATTCGTTGTGTTGTTGAGTTAAGTGATTCATTACCATTTTTTCCTGTTTTTTTGAGGTAGGCTTGTAGAGCTATAAACTTCCCCCTCAGCACTGCTTTCATCATGTCCCATAGCATTTACATTATTGTGCTTTTATTGTCATTAGTCTCCAGAACATTTTTAATTTTTTCTTTTATCTCATTTATAACCAAATCATTGTTTAGTAACATGCTATTCAACTTCCAAGTGTTTGAAGTTTTTGGAATGTTTTTATTGTAGTTTATTTCTAATCTTATGCCATTGTGGTCTGAGAAAATGCTTGATATGATTTCAATCTTTTTTAATTTGCATAGACTTTGCTTATGACCCAATATGTGGTCTATTTTTGAGACTGTCCAGTGTGCACTTGAGAAGAATGTGTATTCTGTAGCTTTGGGGTGAAATGCTCTGAAGATATCATTAGATCCATCTGATCTAGTGAGTTATTTAGAATTGCTGTTTCTTTGATGGTTTTTTTGTCTAGAGTATTTGTCCAGAGATGTCAGTGGTGTATTAAAATCTCCTACTATGATTGTATTGTTGTCGATCTCTCCCTTGATATCCTCCAGGAGGTTTTTTTTTTTTTCACTATATTTAGGGGCTCCTGTATTGGGTGTGTATATGTTTACCAGAGGTATATATTCTTGATGAATTACTCCTTTTAGTATTATATAGTGGCCTTCCTTATCTCTTGTTATGGCCTTTACTTTGAAGTCTATTTTATCAGATATAAATATCGCTACCCCAGATTTTTTCTCATTTGTATTTACCTGAAAATATGTTTTTCCATTCCTTCACTCTTTGTCTGTGTGAATCCTTTTCTCTGAGATGGGTCTCCTGTAGACTGTAAATGTATAGGGTATAGGTACTCTTTTCTTTTCAATTCAGCTACCCTATGTCTTTTGATTGGTGCATTTATCCCATTTACGTTTAATGATATTATTGACAACTTCATGTTTGTTGTCATATTTTACCTTAGTGTTTGTGGGGGTTTTTTCTGTTTTCTGTGTGTGTGTGTGTGTGTTTTTTTTTTTTTTGCCTTTCTCTTTCTTCTTTTTACAGCAGTCCTTTTAGCATTTCTTGCATTATTGGGTTGGTAGTGATAAACTCTCTTAGCCCTTCTTGTCTGTAAAGCTCCTGATTCCACCTTCAATTTTGAATGATAGCCTTGCTGGGTATAGTATTCTTGGATTCAGACCCTTGTTTTGCATCACTTTATATATTTCATTCCATTACTTCTGGCCTGGTGTGTTTCTGATGAGAAATCAGTTGCTATTTTTATAGGAGATCCCTTGTAGATAACTTTCTGTCTTTCTCTGGCAGCCTTTAAGATTCTAACTTTGTCGTTAGTGTTCGACAATTTAATTATGATGTGTCTTGGTGTCAGTTTTTTGGGGTTCAGCTTGTTTGGGACTTTGTGTACTTCTTGGACTTGCATATATTTTTTTTCTTGCCAATATAAGGAAAATTCTGTCATTTCTTCAAATAGGTTTTCTATTCCTTCCTTTTCTTCCACTTCTTCTGGTATGCTAATTAAGTGTACGTTGTTTCATTTTGTGTTGTTCCAAAGCTCCCTTAGGCTTTCTTTTTTTAAAGTAATTTTTCCAGTTGTTGTTGTGTTTGTGTGTTTTTACCTACCTTGTCTTCTAATTCGCTGATGCGGTCCTCAGCCTCTTCTAGTCTACTGTTTAGGCTTTTCATTGTGTTCCTTATTGCAGCCATGTCATTCTTCATCTCCTCTTAGTTTTGTTTCATGTTGGTGACATTCTCATTCAGCTCCTTATAATTCTCATTCAGTTGCGTGATATTGTCGTTGAGTTGTGTGTATTTGTCTTCCATCTGTTTAAACATCCTTGAAACCATTACTCTGAACTCTTTCTCTGAAAGGCTGCTCACTTCAATTTCACCTCACTCCCTTTCTGGTGATTCTTCTTTTTCTTTCCTTTGGGGATTGCTTTTACATCTTCCCATGTTTTCTTGTATTAATTGTAGATTCAATTGCTTTACTACCAAGTTTTTTTTTTTTTGTGTGTGTGTGTGTGTGTGTTTGGAGGGGGGTGAGAGGGGATGGTGCTACTGTTGTATTCTCTCAGTTCTCCTTTGTTTGTTAATTTATATTAGTTTCCTACTTGAGCTATTTAGGCTCTCTTGATGTAGATCTGTGAGCTAGAGCAGCACAACTGTGGTGTCTAGAAGTTGGCAGCCATGGAGAGGAGTGTCCCTATTTTTGCTGTTTTGCATCCTTAATTGAGATCACGCATGCCCATCAGGGATACACAGTGGCACAAAGGACCCGTCTGTCGGGGTGCTGAGTTTCAGGAGCCTACACATTGGAGAAGCATTGCTGTGGTGTCCTAAGTTAAAAATTACACCCTCGGGGGCTCCCACTGGCTCCCAGCCACTGTTTTGGGGGTGGACCACCTGAAACGTGATACCTAAAACCCATCTTGGGTCTCGGCCTCGAGGGAGCACTGCTAACATCAGTGACCAGGGAGCTCCACAAACCAGATAGGAGGGCACACCACAGATAGGGCGACCAAAACACAGAAACACCGAGTCTAGGGCTCCACAGATGGAGCGACCATGACACGCAAACACAGGGACTAGGGTGTCTGCAAACTGGCACCAAGGCCTGCTGCACTCAGTGTACACAGTGACTGGGGAGATCGCAAGCCGGGACCCCCGTGTGGCCACTACTGCGGCCAATGTCGCTGGGTAGGGGGAGCTTGCACTCACTGCCTTGGAGGCGGAGGTCCCAGGATCCACGGGAATGTAGGGTCCGCAGGAATGCAGGGTCCATGGGTCTGCGGGACTCTGGCTGGAGTGGCTGTTGGGTAGCAAGGCAACTCCAATGCCTGTCTAGCTGGTGGTGTTGGTGAGTTCCCAAAGAAAGGCCCTGTTTCCCTTCAGTATGGCCTGGGCTCCACGCTCGAGTCCCACAGTCTAGGGAGTGAAAGCCTCGATGGCAGTCTCTCCCTGTCCAAGAGAGCCTGTACCGCCAGCCCCAACTGCTCCCGCGAGATTCAACTGTCCCTCACTCAATCACACACCCACCACACACACCCACACACTCCCTTTTCGTCCCCTCACTCACTTCCTCTCCCTCACCTCCGTCCTGCTAGCCACCATCATCCCATAGGTGTATTATTTTTGTCCAATTTCTACCTGCACCTCCCTCAACCCTTTCCCCCCTGAGAATTGTCAGTCCACTCCCTTTCTATGCCCCTGATTCTATTATATTCACTAGTTTATTCTGTTCATCAGTTTTTTAATTCACTTAATTTTTAGATTCACTTGTTGATAGATATGTATTTGTTGTTCATAATTTTTATCTTTACCTTTTTCTTCTTCCTATTCTTAAAGAGTACCTTCCAGCATTTCATATTACACTGGTTTGGTGTTAATGAACTCCTTTAGCTTTTTCTTATCTGTGAAGATATTTATCTAACTTCCAATTCTGAATGATAGCTTTACTGGGTAGATTAATCTTGGTTGTAGGTTCTTGTTATTCATCACTTTGAATATTCCTTGCCACTCCTATCTGGCCTGCATAGTTTCTTTTTCTTTTTTAATATATTTTATTGATTTTTTACAGAGAGGAAGGGACAGGGATAGAGAGTTAGAAACATCAATGAGAGTGAGACATTGATCAGGCGCCTCCTGCACACTTCCCACTGGGGATGTGCCCCCAGTCAGGATACATGCCCTTGACTAGAATCGAACCTGGGACCTTTTAGTTCACAGGCCGACACTCTATCTATTGAGCCAAACTGGTTTCGGCACTCCTGCATAGTTTCTGTTGAGAAATCATCTGACAATCATATGGGTGCTTCCTTGTAGGTAATTAACTCTTTTTTCTCTTGTTGCTTTTAATATTCTCTCTTTGTCTTTTGCTCTTGGTATTTTAATCATGATGTGTCTTGGGGTGACCCTCTTAGGATTCCTTTTATTTGGGGTTCTGTGTGTTTTCTGGACTTGTAAGTCTATTTCTTTCACCAGATGTGGGAAGTTTTCAGTCATTATTTCTTCAAATAGGTTTTTAATATCTTGCTCTCTCTCTTCTTCTGGCACCCTCATAATTCTGATGTTGGTACTCTTGAAGTTGTCCCAGAGTTTCCTTACACTGTCTTCACATTTTGGAATTCTTTCTTTTTTCTTGCTTTCCCAGTTGAGTGATTTCTGCATCTTTGTATTTCAAATTTTTGACTTTATTCTTGCCTTCCTCTAGTCTGCTGTTAGGTCTCTGTATATATATTTTTATTTCAGTCAGTGTATGCTTACTTTCTAGTTGGTCCTTTTTCATCTCCTCTTGGGTCTTGCTAAATTTATCCATTTTTTTCTAGGAAATTCTTGAAAAACCTTATAATCGTGGTTTTGAATTCTATATCCAGTTATTTGTTTTCCTCCATTTCCTTCATTTGTGATCTGTTCCTTTGTCTTTACATTTTCACTATGCTGGGGGAACTTCTGTGTTGGAATCAGCTTTATGATACGAGACTTGAAAAACTGCAAAAGCCTCTTTGTTGAGTTTGGATGGGGTGGAGTCTCAGGGCTAAGCAGATGCCTTGGCTTCCAGTCAGCCCTGCCTTGTTCGGCCCCTGGGTCTCAACTATCTCTTGGTAATCATTGCAGCTCTTTCTGTGTGCACACACATGTGTGACTCTAGATGTCTGTCTTTCCAGTTCTCTTGCAGTCCGGGATTTGTATGAGTCTGGGTCCCCAGAGTCTTGCCCAAAACTGGGGTCTAGTTCAGTTAGAAGTGGCACAGTTGGGAGGCTCTGTATCCCACCCACTAGAGAAAACCAGCAGCTCAATCAGTAATCCGTCTTCCATGTACAATGGTGTGCACACTCCCAGAACTCTGCCCTTTCACGGCTCCTCTAAATTTCCGTGCACTCTTCCCTTTTCACAGTCTAGACTCCCCCTGTATGAGTCTTGTCCAGAACTGAGGTTTCAGTGCTGTAGGATAAGGGTTTCAGTGCAGTTGGGAGTCTCCATCTCCTTCTCACCAGAGGAAGCCAGCCAGGCACTCCACCGCCCACTATCATCACACACGTGTCTCCTTACCTCAGCTTTTTCCAGCTCCTCTGAGTCTCTGTGAGCCCCTCTTTTTCCTTCTGGTTGTAGAATTTCCCCTCAGCCAACCTTACTGTGGTTCTGGATGATGTCCGTTCTGTCTTCTAGTTGTAGTTCTGAAATTGGTTGAGGCAGCAGTTTAGGTGTTCACCTATCCCGCCATCTTGGTTTTGCATCTCAGGTTTCAATTTTTATGTAGCAAAATTTATAAAATATTTTCTACAGAGGTTCTAGGTTTTATATTTTCATTTGAAAGACCTTTATATTCTAGTAATACATTAAATTTTCCTTTAGGTTTCCATCTACCCCACTTTAAAAATACATTTAAAATTTTATTTTAAAAGTGGTATTGAGGGACTTGATATGAACTAGATATTCTGAGACCCCTCTAGGAGGGTACTAGAAAGATTACATAAATTATAACAAGGGTTATATTAAATATATAATGTAACTAAGAAAAGTACAGAATATAGTTAGTATGCAGAATCAAAGAGGAAAAATCAGAGATTGAAACATATATTTTATGATATGGATGCTCCAGAGGGAGACAGAGGTAACTTCAGAATCAGTACTCTAAAGGCTTGTGTTTTAACATCTATATGGGGATGAGAGATAAAACGTTGTATCAATGCAAAGTATCTCTCACATAAAACCAGAAACATAAAAGCCTACAATTTCAATAAAAAAAAGAACTTGAAAAATTACAAAGAATAATACAGAGAAATAACAAGGAAGTCTATAATTTGTCTGGGATCTGGGTAAGAAAGACTGTCGTGAAAATGTGCAACAATGGGTCTATGTCTCATAGGTTTGAAATCATAATTTATACTACCTGAAGGGTTTAAGAATTCTCAAGTGAAGGATTTAACATATAATTAGTTCCAGGTAAAATTTGTTTCACTCATAAATCCAGGCCACAGAAGATTTCATTTATAAAATTCTGCTAAGGAAGAGCTCATATCCCAAAATTACATTTAAAAACACACATATTACAATGAAGGATAAGTGCAAATACAACAAGGAGTAGCATTAGAATTCCAAGAATCATCACAAAATAGGACAATCAGATATAGTTCATAAAATTAGAATGTTTAAAATCATTGTAGAAATAAGAAAAGACTGAAAACATTAGAGAGAAATAAGAAACTATGCAAGCAGATGGTAAATAATAATTTGCATTTGAAATAGAGAGACCAAGAAGAAGCAAAATACAGTAAATAGTGGCTAAGAATTTTTCATCATTGATCAAAGACTTGAATCCACATTTTGGAAATACAATTGATTCCTAGAGGAAAACAAAAAATAATCTATACTAAGTCTCATCATACTGAAATTACAAAACACCAAGAATAAAGAGAAGATCTTATGAATAACCCATGGTCACAGACAATAATAGTGTGGTAGGCATGGGGGAGGGTAGATGTGGCATAGAGGTGGTCAATGAGTTAGAAAGAGGACATCTGTAATAATTTAAACAATAAACAGATAACGATATAATAATGTTTTAAAACGCAGAAGAAAGGAAGGACTATTTATCTGCAAAAAATAATGATTAGACTGACAGTAGAATTCTCAAAAGCAACAAATATGTCAGAAGAAAGTAGAATAATGGCTTAAAAGTGAGGTTGAAATAATGAACACTGAATTCAGGAAAAGGAGATGAGGTGTAAGAATGGCTGGCAAGTAAGAAATTAGTAAACCTGAAAAATTTAATAAGCATTTACTCTATAAAGTATCAATATAACTGATGACTAGTTGGAGCGATACAACAATAAGATAGAACTAAAAATACTCACTATAGAATTAAAACCAATCTATCTCAGAATATTCCAAAAAAAATTCAAGAACACTTCCAAGCTCCTTCTATGAAGCCAGCATCACCCTACTATGAAAAGCAGATAAAGACAACACAATGAAAAAGAATTACAGGGCAATATCTCTCATGAACATAGATGCCAAAATCCTCAACAAAATTCTAGCAAATTGGATCCAGTAGTAGATCAGAAAGATCATTCACCATGACCGAAAAGGATTCAGCAATAAACATGATACATCACATAACAAACGAGAGATAAAAATCACATAGTCATATCAATTGATGCAGAAAAAGCATTTGACAAAATCCAACACTCTTTCTTGATAAAAACTCTCAGCAAAGTGGGAATAGAAGGGTCATATCTCAACATCATAAAAGCCATATATGATAAACCCACAGCTAACATCATATTCAATGGGCAAAAACTAAAACCATTTCCCCTAAGAACAGGAACAAGACAGGGATGCCCACTCTCACCTCTCCTGTTTCACATAATACTGGAAGTATTAGCAATTGCAATTAGACAAGAAGAAGAAATAAAAGGCATCCAAATTGGAAAAGAAGAAGTAAAGCTGTCTTTATTTGCAGATGACATGATACTGTACATAAAAAACCCTAAGGACTCCATCCCAAAACTAATTGACTTAATAAATGAATTCGGCAATGTAGCAGGATACAAAATTAATGCCAAGAAATCTGTGGCATTTCTATACACTAATAGTGAAATTACAGAAAGAGAGACTAAAAAAGCAATCCCATTTACCATTGCACAAAAAAAATTAAGATACCTATGAATAAACCTAACTTAGAAGGTAAATGACCTATATGCAGAAAACTTCGTGACACTAAAAAAAGAGATAGATGAAGACATAAACAGATAGAAGAGCATACCATGATCATGGATTGGGACAATCAATATCATTAAAACATCCATACTACCCAAAGCAATCCATAGATTCAATGCACTACCCATTAAAATAGCAATGACATATTTAACAGACCTAGAAAGAACTCTCCAAAGATTAATCTGGAACAAAAAAGACCCTGAATAGCCACAGCAATCCTGAGAAAGAAGAATAAAGTAGGTGGGATCTTAATACCAGATTTCAAGCAAAATTACAAAGCAACTTTTCTCAAAACATCCTGGTAATGGCACAAGAAGAGACACATAGGATAGATATTCCAAATATCCACCCAAACCACTATGCTCAATTAATACTTGACAAAGGAGACATGAACATACAATGGAGTCAAGACAGCTTCTTTAATAAATGGTGTTGGGAAAATTGGACAGATACATGCAAAAAAATGAAACTAGACCACCAATTTATACCATATACACATATAAACTCCAAATGGATACAGGACTTAAACAAAAGACAGGAAACCCTAAAAATACTAGAAGAATCCACAGTCAGCAAAATCTGAGACATATGCCACTAGAACTTCTTCACTGATACTCCGCCAAGGGCAATGGAGCTAAGAAAAAAATAAACAAATGGGATTACATCAAATTAAAAGCTTGTGCACAGCAAAAGAAAAGATCAACAAGACAACAAGAAAGCCCACTGTATGGGAGAACATATTTGCAAAAGTTTTCACCCATAAGGCTTTAATTTCCAACATCCACAGCCAAGTTATACAACTTAATAAAAGGAAGATAAATGATCCAATATAAAAAGGGCAACTAACCCAAATAGAACCTTTTTGAAAGACGACAGAAGGAAGGCCAAGAGACACATGAAAACATGCTCAAAGTTGCTAATTATCTGAGATATGCGAATCAAAACGACAATGTGAGACCATCTCACACCTGTCAGTATGGCAATCATCAACAAATCAACAAACAACAAGTGTTGGCGAGGATGCGGAGAAAAAGAAACCCTTGTGCACTGCAGGTGGAAATGCAGACTGGTGCAGCCACTGTGGAGAACAGTATGGAGTTTCCTCAAAAAACTAAAAATGGAAATGCCATTTGACCCAGCAATCCCATTCTTAGGAATACATCCTAAGAAACTAGAAACATCAATCAGTAAGGATTTTTGCACCCCTATTTCATAGCAGCACAATTTACAGTAGCTACAATTTGGAAACAGCATAGGTGCCAATAAGCAGATGAATGGATCAGAAAACAATGGTACATCTACACATGAAATTCATTTTTTAAATTTTTAAAAAATATATTTATTTTTTACAGAGAGGAAGAGAGAGGGATAGAGAGTTAGAAACATCGATGAGAGACATTGTTCACATGCCTCTTGCGCGCCGCCTACTGGAGGTGTGCTCGCAACCAAGATACATGCCCTTTACTGGAATCGAACCTGGGACATTTCAATCCTCAGGCCGACGCTCTATCCACTGAGCCAAACAGGTTTCGGCCATTTTTAATTTTTTTTAATTAATGTGTTACATTTATATATTTCTTCCCATTGCCCTGCAAGGAATACCCTAACCCCCCAATGTCTTGTGTTCATTAGTTCTGGTCATATGCATGCATAGAAATCCTTTGGTTGATCTCTTATCTACCCCACCTCTCCTTAACCTTCCCACTGGAATTTGACAGTCTGTTTGATACTTTACTGCCTCTATATTTATCCTTTTGTTATGTCCTTCATTTTGAGATCTAATTTGTCAGATATAAGTATTGCAACACCAGCTTTTTTTTTTTCATTCCCATTTGCCTGAAAAACTTTCTTCTATCCCTTTACCCTCAGTCTGTGTGCATGTCTTTTTGTGAGGTCGGTTTCTTGTAGACAGCAGATATATGGG
Source organism: Lasiurus cinereus (assembly GCA_011751065.1). Taxonomy (NCBI): domain Eukaryota; kingdom Metazoa; phylum Chordata; class Mammalia; order Chiroptera; family Vespertilionidae; genus Lasiurus; species Lasiurus cinereus. The sequence continues at coordinate 2,480,190 of JAAGEH010000037.1, forward strand.
TCATGTTTTCTTATCCAATCTGTTACCTTGTCTTTTGATTGGAGCATTTAAGCCATTTACATTTAAAACAGACTGCCCAATTACAGGAGGAAAGTTATGGAGAGGTGTGGTATATAAGAGATCAACCAAAGCATTTCTATGCACGCATATAAGCATAACCAATGATCACAAGACACTGGGTGGTTAGGGTATGCCTGGGAGTGGGTAACAATGGGAAGATATGTATACATGTATCACATTAATAAAAAAATAGTTATTATTGATAGGTACTTATGTGTCACCATTTTTATTCTTTGCCCCTGTGTTCCCTGTTCGCTTCCTATTTCTTTTTTTTACAGCAGACCCGTAAACTTTTCTTGCATTGTTGGTTTGGTGGTAATATAGTCCCTTAGTCTTTTTTTGTCTGTGAAGCTCCTGATTTTACCTTCAATTTTGATCAAAAGCCTCGCTGGGTATAGTATTCTTGGATTCAGATCCTTCCTTGCCTGACTTTGTATATTTCTTTCCATTCCCTTCTGGCCTGATGAGTTTCTCTTGAGAAAGCAGTTGCTAGTCTGATTGGGATTTCTTTGTAGGTAACTTTCTGTCTTTCTCTGGCAGCTTGTAAGATTCTTACTTTGTCGTTTGTGTTTGCCAATTTAATTATAATGTGTCTTGGTATCAGTTTTTTTGGGTTCATTTTCTTTGGAACTCTGTGAGCTTCTTGGATTTGTGTGAGTTTTTTCTTTCCTATATCAGGGAAGTTTTCTGCCATTATTTCTTCAAACAGGTTTTCTATTCCTTGCTCAGTTTCCACTCTTTCTGGAACCTGAATTATGCGGATGTTGTTTTGTTTCGTGTTATCCCAAAGTTTCCTTAGGCTCACCTCTTCCTTTTTAATATTTTTTCCAGAAGCTGCTGTACCTGTGTATTTTTTTCCCACCTTGTCTTCTAGCTCACTGATTCGGTCCTCTGCTTCTTCTGGTCTACCTTTGATGCTTTCTATTCAGTTCTTTACAGCAGTGATGTCTTTTTTCATTTCTTCTTGATTCTTTATAATTTCCTCTTGGTTATTACTTATATCATCAAATTTATCTTCCATTCTTTTCAACCACCTTATGACCTTTTCTCTGAACTCTTTCCCTGGCAGCTCATTTGCTTTTATTTTGTTTACTTCCTTTTCTAGTGATGCCTGTTTTTCTTTCATATGTGGGCTGTGTCTTCGTCTGTCCATGGTCTTTCTTCTTCAGGTGTCTTTTTATGTAGTTCTCTTTCCTTTCCATGTGGTGTGTGGAGCTCCTCTGAATCCGAGTGTTTGCACTGATTGGGTAGCAGTGTTCTGGGTCCCCCAGCTTTTCAGTGGGTTCAGCAGCTGTAGCTTTTCAGGGTTCTGTAAACATCAACTTTCCCCTGCAATATGGCGTGGTCTTCACTTTAGCGCTGGTGGCTCTGGGGTAATAAACCTCATGGCAGTGGGGCTTCCTCACCTTCCAGCAGTCCCTCACCTTCTTCTGAAGGACAACTGTTCTTTAACTTGCCAACAAGCACTCCCAGTGTGACCCCAAGCTGTTCTCTCTGTCTGCTCAGCAACAACTCTCTGGACATGTCTCTATTCCTGTGCCATTTTTTCTTGACCTGTCCTTCTAGACTATTTTTTGTGTGAGTTCTATTTAGTTCTTTATAGCAGTGATGTCATTTTTATTTCTTCTTGATTTGTATGCATTTCTTCTTGCTTCTAACTCACATTGTCTAATTTGTCTTCCATTCTTTTCAGCCACCTTATGTTGCTTGCCTTTATTTCATTTACTTCCTTTTCTAGTGATGCCTGCTTTTCTTTCATATGCAGGCTGTTTCTTTGTCTACCCATGGTCTGTCTTCTATGGGTATCTGATTATGTAGTTCTCTCTCCTGAGCTTATTTAAAGACACAAAATACAACACAATCAGGTACAACACACAAGGTAGTAAACAGAAATGTATTCACATTGTTAATAACCATAAATAAGGTGACCGCGAGTGAGAGACAAATTAGGGGGAAATAGAGAAAGAAGAGAGAAAAGAGGATAAAGAGAAAATAAATGAGTGCCAAAATGAAATTGGGACAAGGGAGAATATAGAGGGAAAAAGACAGAGAAGAAAAAGAAGAAGAAAAAAAGGTAAGTGAAAAAATAAAAAGAATAAGAAAGAAAAGGGGAAAAAATTATATATATGAGGAGAAAACTCCAATATAGCAGCCACTAATTTCAACAAATGCTGGCAACAAGTACCTGGAGATTAATACCAACTTCAAATAACTAATATCAACAGAAGCAAGGGAAAACAGAGATAAAAACAAACAAACAAAAACAAAGTAAACAAGAAGCAGAATAAAACTAGTAGAATAAGCAAAAACAATCTCACAAAAAAAGTAAAAAAATCAATATAATCAATGTTCAATCAAACAACACAAAACATAGAGAAAAACAATTTTTTGGATGGTGAAGACAGAGAATAGAGAGGCATATATGCACTTGAGTAGGGGATTGGAAATTATATATATGTGGGGTGAAATTTTAGCGTGGTAAAAAGAAAGAGTAGGAAAAATCTAAAGTAGGAAAAACATAAGACAAACAAGACAACAAAATAGGAAAAGTTAGGACGAGAGTATTGGCATAAAGGTAGTGTTGAGATAGAGTAAAATGATGCTAAAGAAAGATGAAAAGAGAATATAGAACTCTAATCCCAAAGTAAAATAAAGACAAAATAAAATGACACTTCTTTTTTTAAAAAGGTAAAATAGTAGTAATAATAATATTGTTTGAAAATAAAAATGCAATAATTGAAAAGATAAAATCAATTGAGGAAAAAAGAAAAAAATGTTTTTTTAAATTAAAAGATGAAAAAATAAAAAAAATTAAAAAAAAATAAAAGGATAGCATGTGCAGTTTTGGAGGTCATTCACTTCCTCTATTTTTCTGTTTGGCATGCCTTTTTCCCAGTCGGGATGATATTGCAGTTCTCTGCATTCCATTGCTGCTCAGAGCTGAAAGCCAGTCCGGGTTTTTAAGCAGGTGGTGTGTCTTAATCTCTTTATTCTTTTGTGATTACACAAGAGTCAATTTGTGAGTCAACCCCTGGGTGGCAGTATTTCAGAATTGACCTCTGAGACTATAGGTCCCCTAGCCTTGCTTAGATTCTGCTTTCCCTGTGGCACTCAATAAAAGTTTGTGGGAGTGGGTTGCCCCAGTGCTGGTTCTCTGATTATTGTTCCATGCTCAGACCCAGGTTCCAGAAAAACAACTTTCCCCTGCAGTCTGTTAGGATGTCCCCAATTGATTCACCCTATGTATTGGGCTTAGCAGTCAGAAGCAAGGATCTGAAGAGAAAAGAGTGCAATTCTGGGCATTCCCCCTTCCACGCTCCTATTCAAGCAGCCAGCACACTTTAATAATTCCCAGGCTATCCTTATACCTCAGATCAAAATGGGTTGTTTTCTAGATCTCCCCTCTGTTAATATCTGTGAAGGCCCCTTCCACATTCAGGAATCACACCCTGCCCAATGTCCACAGATTTCTCTAGGTGCAGATTTCCCCCATCCATTTCCCACAGTGTGTGTGTCTCTCTGTTCTGCGGGACCAGAGACTTTACCTTTTCCCAGGCGTAATCTGACCTTTCTGTGTGGTGTGTAGAGCTCCTCTGAATCCGAGTGTTTGCGCTGATTGTGGTGTGTTTTTCTGGGTCCCACAGCTGTCTAGTGGGTGCTGTAGCTGTTGCTCTTTATGCCATCGTAAACATCTACTTTCCCCTTCAAGATGGCATGGTATCTGCATTCGTGCTGGTGTCTCTCGGAGAAAAAAACCCATTGCAGTGGGTCTGCCTGGTCAGGGGAGCCCCGTCCAGTAGTCCCCCACCTTCTCCTGGAGGATAACTGTCTCTTAACTTTCCAACAAACATTCCCAGTGGGACCCTCATCTGTTCTTTCTGTCTGCTCATTAAAAAGGCTCTGGACACATCCTTTTATTCCACCACCATTTTTTTCCTCTTTACCCTCTTTTTAATTTAATTTCTTTATTGTTTAAATTTTTACATAGGTTTCCTATTCCCCCCTTGAACACTCCCCACATTCCCTCAACCCCTAGCATATTCCCTCACCCCTTATCTGTGTCCCTTGATTATATGCATATACATATATACAAATCCTTTGTTGATCTTTTATGCCCTGCCACCTTCCTTCATAGGTTGGACAGTCAGTTCCATGCATCTATGACACTGGTTCTATTTTGGTTCTATCAGGCACCCTAATAGATGCCTAACTGCTTCCCTGCTAGCCTGATTGCCCCTAACTGCTCTCAACTGCAGTGTCATAGAACCAAATTAGAACCAGTGTCATAGAAGCATGTATTGAGACAATTATTATAATCTCTTCCACCAATAATTTTAACATGCATCAAGGGAGTGGTCAGGGGGAATAAATATCTATGTAAAAACTTTATATTTCATTATATTCTACAAATGAGTGAGATAATGTGATATTTATCTTTCTCCAACTGGCTTATTTTGCTTAGCATAATGTTCTCTAGTTCCATTCATACTGTTGCAAATGGTAAGAATTTTTTTTACTGCAGCATAGTATTCCACTGTATAGATGTACTAGAGTTTTCTAATCCACTCATACTTAGGCTGTTTCTAAATCTTAGATATTGTAAATGGTGCTGCTATTAACATAGGAGTGCATATATCCTTTCTGGTTGATGTTTCTGATTTCTTGGGATATATTCTTAGAAGTGGGATTACTGGGTCAAATGAAAGCTCCATTTTTTATTTTTTGAGGAGACTCCATACTGTTCTCCACAGTAGCCTGCACCAGTCTGCATTCTCACCAGCAGTGCTTGAGGGTTTCTTTTTCTCCAGATCCTCTCCAGCATTTGTTGTTTGTTGATTTGTTGATGATAGCCATTCTGACAGATGTGAGATGGTACCCCATTGTCGTTTTGATTTTCATCTCTCAGATGATTAGTGGCTTTGAGCATGTCTTCTGGCCTTTGGTATATCCTCTTTCGAACAGTGTCTATTTAGGTCCTTTGCCCATTTTTTGATTGGATTATTTATCTTTCTTTTGTTAAGTTGTATGAGTTCCCTATAAATTTTGGAGATTAAACCCATATTGGAGACAATATTGGCAAATATGTTCTCCCATGCAATGGGCTTTTTTATTGTTTTGTTGATGGTTTATTTTGCTGTGCAGAAGCTTTTTAATTTGATGTAGTCCCCTTTGTTTATTTTTCTCCTTAGTTTTCATTGCTCTAAGAGTTGTGTTGGTAAATATATTGCTACAACATCTGCTATTTTTCTGCCTATGACTTCTTCTAAGATTTTTATGGCTTCCTGTCTTACATTTAAGTCATATATCCTTTTTGAGTTTATTTTTGTGTATGTTGTAATTTGGTGGTTTAATTTCTTTCTTTCTTTCTTTCTTTTTTTTTTTTGCATGTATCTGACCAATTTTCCCAACACCATTTTTTGAAGAGACTATATTGACTCCATTGTATGCTCTTGCCTCCTTTGTCAACTATTAATTGAGCATAGTGGCTTGTGTTGATTTCTGGATTCTATTTCTGTTCCATTGGTCTATATGTCTTTTCTTGTGCCAGTATCAGGCAGTTTCGAGGATAATGGTTTTGTAATACAGCTTATATCTGGCATTGGGATCCCTCCAACTGTGTTCTTATTTTTCAAGATTGCTGCAGCAATTTGGGGTCTATTTTTTGTTCTAATTGAATTTTTGGAGTTTTTTTTCTAGGCCTTTGAAGTATGCCATTGACATTTTAATGGGGATTGCATTGAATCTATAGATTGCCTTGGGTAGTATGGACATTTTAATGATGTTTATTCTACCAATCCATGAATACAGTATATTCTTCCATTTGTTTATGTCATCCTTGATTCTTTTTTTTTTTCAGTGTGCTATAATTTTCTGACTCCAGGTCCTTTATCTCCTTGGTTAAATGTATTCCATGGTATTGTAATTTTTTGGTTGCAATGGTAAGTGCTGTTGTTTTTTTAGTTTCTCTTTCTTGGAGTTCATTATTGGTGTATAAAATAGCCATATATTTCTGGGTGTTGATTTTGTATCCTGCTATATTGCTGAAATCATTTATTAATTATAGTAGTTTTTTGATGTTGTCTTTAGGATTTTCTACGTATAATATCATGTCATCTGCAAATAATGACAATTTTACTTCTTTTCCAATTTGGGTGCCATTTATTTCTTCTTCTTATCTGATAAATATGGCTAGCACTTCCAGTACTATGTCTTACAGGGGTGGTGAAAGTGGGTATCCCTATCTTGTTCCTGTTCTTAGGGGAAATGGTTTTAATTTTTTCCCATTATGATGCTGGTGGTAGATTTGTCATATAAGGCTCTTATTCTCATTTACTGAGAGTTTTTATCAGGAAAGGATGCTGGATTTTGTCAAATGATTTTTCTGCATCAATTGATATGATTATGTGATTTTATTTTTTCAATTTGTTTATGTGATGTATCACAATTTTTAATTTGCAGATATTGTACCAGCCTTGCGTCCCTGGAAAGTAAATCCCAGTTGGTCATGGTATATAATCTTTCTAATCTAATGCTGGATCCTATTTGCTAGAATTTTGTTGAGGATTTTAGCATATATGCTTATCAGGGATATTGGTCTGTAGTTCTTTTTCTTTGTGTTGTCTTTATCTGGTTTTGAAATTATGCTAATGTTGACTTCATAGATAGAGCTTGGAAGTGTTCCTTCCTCTTGAATATTGTGGAATAGTCTGGGGAGGATAGGCTTTATTTCTTCATTAAATGTTTAGTAAAACTTTCCTGTGAAGCCTTCTGGCCTGGCCTTTTGTTTGCTGGATGTATTTTAATGACTGCTTCAATTTCCTCCTTAGTTATCAGCCTGCTGAGATTTTTTTTTTATTATTATTGGTTGAATTTTAGAAGGTCTTATTTTTCTAGGAATATGTCTATTTTTTCTAGATTAATTAGTTTTTTTGGAAAGAGTTGTTCACAGTATTTTTTTATAATCTTTTGTATTTCTGTGGGATATGTTGTTATTTCCCCTCTTTCATTTCTGATTTTATTTATTTGGGTCCTCTTTCTTTGCTTCTTGGTGAGCCTGACTAGAGGTTCATCAGTTTTGTTTATCCTTTCAAAGAACAAGCTCTTGTTGATTCTTTGTATTGCATTTTGGTTTTTTATGTCATTTATTTCTGATCTTTATTATCTTTTTCATTCTGCTCACCTTGGGCTTTTCTTGATACTCTCTTTCTAATTCTTTAAATTCTAGAGTTAGATAATTTATTACTTGTGTTTCCTGTTTTTTTTTGTTTTTTTTTTTGAGGTAGGCCAGTGGAGCTATGACCTTCCCTCTCAGGACTGCTGACACTGTATCCCATAGGTTTAGGATGGTTGTCATTTGTCTCCAGAATGTTTTTAATTTCTTCTTTGGTCTCTTTGGTAACCTAACCATTGTTTAACGGCGTGGTATTTAGTTCCAAGTGTTTGAATTTTTTTATTATAGTTGAATTCTAATATTATATCATTGTGGTCTGAGAAGATGCTTGATATGATTTAAATCTTCTTGAATTTGGAGAGACTTTGCTTGTGACCCAATATATGGTCAATCTTTGAAAATGCCTCTTGTGCACTTGAGAGGAATGTACATTCTGTAGCTTTGGAGTGAAATGTTCTGATGATGTCAATTAATTCCACCTGATCTAGTGAGTCATTTAGGATTGCTGGTTTTTTTTTGTAGTTTGTTTTTGTTTTTTTGCTGCTTTTTTGGTCTAGAGTCAGTGGGTATTAAAGTTCTCTACTATGATTCTATTGATGTTGATATCTTCCTTGATATCTTCAGGAGATTTTTTTAATATATTTGAGTGCTCCTGAATTGGTTGCATAAATGTTTATCAGAGTTATATCTTCTAGTTGTATCAATCCCTTTAGTATTATGGAGTGGCCTTCTTTATCTCTTGTTATGGCCTTCATTTTGTGGTCTATTTTGTCAGATATAAGTATTGCTACCGCAGTTTTTGTTTTTGTTTTCATTTCCATTTCCCTGAAATATATTTTTCCATTCCTTCACTTTCAACCAGCATGAGTCTTTTATTCTGAGGTGGATCACTTGTAGGCAGCATATACATATATGGGCCATTCAGCCAATCAGTGTCTTTTAATTGGAATATACAGTCCATTTACATTGAAAGTTATTATTGACTAGAGGGCTAGGGCACAAAATTTGTGCTTGGGGGTGTGTGTCCCTCAGCCCAGCCTGCAACTCTCCAACTGGGACATCCCTCTCACAATCTAGGACTGCTGGCTCCTAACCACTCACCTGCCTGCTTTCCTGATTGCCCTTAACTGCTTCTGTCTGCCAGCCTAATCACCCCCTAACCACTCCCCTTCCAGCCTAATTGCCCCTAACTGTCCTCCCGTGCAGGCCTAGTCACCCCTAACTGCCCTCCCTTGCAGGCCTGGTCATTCCTAACTATCCTCACCTGCAAGTCTGGTCCCCTGAAACTGCCCTTCCCTGCTGGCCTGATCTCCCACAACTGCCCTCCCTTGCAGGCCTGTTCCCTCCCAACTGCTCACCCCTGCTGGCCATCTTGTGGTGGCCATCTTGTGTCCATATGGGAGCAGCCATCTTTGACCACTTGGGGGCAGCCATCTTGTGTGTTGGAGTGATGTTAATTTGTATATTACTCTTTTATTAGATAGGAAGAGGCCCAGTTCATGAAATTCATGCATGGGGAGTTGTTTCCCTCAGCCCAGCCTGCACCCTCTCCTATCTGGGACCCCTCAAGGGATATCCTATTGCCCTTTTAGGCCTGATCCCATTAGGATTGGGCCTAAATGGGCAGTCGGACAACCCTCTCACAATCCAGGACTGCTGGCTCCCAACTGCTCACCTGTCTGCCTTCCTGATTGCCCCTAGCCACTTCTGCCTGTCAGCCTGATGATCGCCTAGCCACTCCCTTGCCAGCCTGATAGATGCCTAGTTGCTCCTCTGCAAGCCTGATTGCCCCTAACTGCCCTCTCCTGCAGGCCTGGTCCACTCCAAAAGCCCTCCCCTGCAGGTCTGGTCACCCCTAACTGCCCTCCCCTGCTGGCCTGATCACCCACAACTGCCCTCCCTTGTAGACCTTGTCCCTTCCAACTACAATCCCTTGCTGGCCATCTTGTGACAGCCATCTTGTGTCCACATGGGAGCAGTCATATTTGACCACATGGGGGTAACCATCTAGTGTATAGGAGTGATGGTCAATTTGCATATTACTCTTTTATTAGATAGGATAGAGACCTGGTGCATGGTGGGGGCTGACTGGTTTGCCCTGAAGTGTGTTCCAAATCTGGGTGGGGGTTCACTTGTGGTGTGGTGTGGCCTGCACGAGGGGCCTGTGGTGGTTTGCAGGTCAGCCATGTCCCCCAGTGACTCAAGTGGAGGCCCTGGTGTCTCAGATTTATTTATCTTCTAAAATTGAAACTTTGTAGCTTTAAGCAGAGGCCAAGGCAGGCTAGGGAGGGTGGGAAGTTTGGCTTCCTCCATCACTGGGTACAACCCAGGCCTCCAGCTCTCTCCAGCTCTGTAGCTGCCACCATTTTTTGCTGGGATTTATTTATCTTTTATAATTAAATCTTTGTAGCCTGAGTGGAGGCTGGGCTGGCCAGGATGGGCAGGAAGCTTATCTTCCTTGATCACTGGGGGCAACTCAAGCCTCCTGCTCTCTCCATCTCTGTGGGTGCCTCCATTTCTTTGGGATTTATTTATCTTCTATAATTGAAACTTTGTATCTTTGAAAAGAGGCCAGGGCAGGCTGGAAGCTTGGCTTCCTCCATCGCCAGGGCCAGTCCAAGCCTTTGACTTGCTCCAGCTACATAGCCACCACCATATTTGTTGGGTTAATTTGCATACTCACTCCTTATTGGCTTGTGGGTGTGGCTTGTGGGCATAGTGGAGGTATAGTCAATTTGTATCTTTCTCTTTTATTAGATAGGATAGCTACTTGTTTGTAGACATTTTTATTTTTTGTGTCTGTGTTCCTTCTTCCCTCCCATTTATCTCCTTTTTACAACAGTGCCTTCCACATTTCTTGCATTTCTGCATTGGTATTGATAAATTCCCTTAGTTGTTTTTTGTTTTGTTTGTCCTGAAGTGTGTTCCAAATCGGGGTGGGGGTTTTTGTGTCTGTGAAACTCATCATGTCCCCTTTAATTTTGAATGATAATCTTGCTGGATGGAGTATTCTTAGATTCAGTCCCTTTTTTTCATTACTTTGTATACTTCATTCCATTCCCTTCTGACCTGATGTGTTTCTGTTGAGAAATCATTTGATAATCTAATGAGAGATCTTTTATAGGAAACTCTTTGTCTCTCTCTTGCAGCTCTTAAGAGTCTCTCCTTGTCGTTAACGTTTGCCATTGTAATTGTGATGTGTCTTTGGGTGGATCTTTTGGGTTGTAATTTATTTGGGACTCTGTGCTTGTGTCATTTTTTTCCCAAGTCATGGAAGTTTTCTGTCATTATTTCTTTAAATAGGTTCTCTAATCCTTGATGCTCTTCTTGACCTTCTGTCACCCCTATTATATGTATGTTACTTCATTTCATGGTGTCCTAAAGCTCCCTTAGGCTCTCCTTCTTTCTAATTTTTTTTTCTCCAGTTGCTGCTAAGATTGGGCTTGTTTTTCTACCCTATCCTCTAGCTCACTAATTTGTTCCTCTGCTTCTCTTAGTCTACTGTTGAAACCTTCCATTGTGTGTTTTAACTACATCACTTTTTATTTCTTGATTTTTACATAGGTTGTTGATTTTTCTTGTCCATCTGGTTTATGAACTATATGGCCATTAGTCTGATTTTTTTCTGACATAGCGCATGCCTCTTTTTTAATTTAGTTCCTTTTTAATGAGTGATTCCTCCTTTTCTTTCCTTTGGGGGTTGCTTTTATGTCTCCTTATTTTTGCTGTCACTGAAGGGTCCAGTTACCAAGTTGCACAGGGCCTGAGCTGTACAGCAGACTTGGCATGAGTGTAGTGCACCCCAATAGTCAAAGACAGGGTCAGGTTATTGGGAGGCATGGCTGTGCAGTGGGGACTCTGTGAGCACCAAGAGTTAGGGGCTGGCTGGGTGCCCATGAGTCATGGCCACTAAAAGTCAGGGTCTGGCTGGGGTGTCAGTGATAGATGGTTGGGGGGAGCCATATACGTCAACAATCAGGGCTGGATCAGGTGCCTGGGAGGTGTGGTCAGTGGGAGTCTGTCATGCTGACAGTCAAGGCTGGCTTGTGTGCCCAGGAGGCACACCAGTGGGAACTCCATGTAGATTGTCTCTTGATTCAGAAATATTTATATTAGATATATACTGAGAGAAAGTCGGATGTTATGGAGGCTGAATTGTGGAACTATTGCACTTTTCCATTTCTTATAATAAGGGTCAGAAGGCTCTATTCTCCAATTCTTGCAATCATATTGGGCCTGAAACCTTAGTTCATAAAAAAAAAACATTATGGCTCTTTCCCATCTTGCCAGATGGAGAATGAAAAGAAAACTAAGAAGCTGGATACTAAGGAAAAGAAGCTGGCTACTAAGGAGAAGAAACCTGATACTAATTTGAAGAAATTTGAAGCCAAGAAGAAGGCTGATGCCAGAGTCACGGCTAAGGCACCTAAGAAGGGGAAGCCCCACTGCAGCCCAAACCCCATCCTCATCAGAGGAATTGGCAGATATTCCCGGTTGGCTATGTATTTGTGAAAGGCCATGTACAAGAGGAAGTATTTGGCCCCTAAATCCAGGATTGAAAAGAAAAAGGAGAAAGTTCTTGCTATTATCACAAAACTAGCTGGTGGCAAGAATGGTGGTAACCGAGTGGTTAAACTCAGCTGAGCTGTAGCTTGCTACTTATGGCTGGACCTCTGTCCCTCAATTGAGTTCCTCTTCATAGAACATGCCAGAATTTTGTAATCACCACCTCCACCAAAATTGATATCAGTGGTGTGAAAATCCCCAAACATCTCACTGATGCTTACTTCAAGAAGAAGCAGCTGCGCAAGCCCAGAAACCAGGAGAATGAATCTTCAATACAGAGAAAGAGAAATACAAGGTTACAGAACAGCACAAGATTGACCAGAAATCTGTGGACTCACAAATTTTGCCAAAAATCAAAGCTGTTCCTCAGCTCCAGGGCTACCTCTGCTCTCTGTTTGCTCTCAACAATGGTCTTTATCTTCACAAACGGGTATTCTGAATTTCTTATAAGAACCAGGTTAAATAACTGATATGTTTAAAAAAATCCTTATGAACCATTTGCACATTTATGTAAATTAGATTATTAGCAGTACAGTGAGCTGTATGGGTGGGCCCCTGGGGGAGAAACACTCTCTTGTTCATGAAATCACTGGGTTTTCTATGGAAAATTGTTTTCATATCATATACTCTTGGTAATATTATAATGCAGTAGAATTGTTTATATACTTTTTATTCTGTGTTGTGACAACTGTCTTTCTTAATCAGTAGTTTTACATAATTAAGAACATCATAAGCTTAAAAATAGAGACAGATTGAGTTATCATTGGAGAACATCTGGGTATCTTTGAATAATCACCTGACATCTGAGTCCAGCAGCAGCCCCCAAATTAATTGCAGTCAGATTGTCACAGACTCTATAATTCAGCATTGTTTGAAAATAAATTTACCAACAGAATTCTATTCTTCATGACTAGAGTTCATAATTATAGTGATCAGAGTTGCTGGTTTGTCTGGGGATAAAGTTATAATTATTTGTAGCTGCCATTTTTACCTTTAAAATGTCCCCATTTGCTCACCTGGTGTGGCTCAGTGATTGAGCATCAACCTTTGAACCAGGAGGTAGCAGTTCAATTCCCAGTTAGGGCACATACCCGGGGTGTGGGCTCCATCTTTGGAGTAGGGCATGCAGGAGGCAGTTAATCAATGAATCTCTCGCATCATTGATGTTTCCAGCTCTCTCCCTCTCCCTTCCTCCATATGAAATCAATAGAGACATATTTTTTAAATGTCACAGCTTAAATTATAAGGTATATGGTTATTCTTTGACCATGAGCAAGCAACTACATTTTTTAAAATTTATTTTATTTTTATTTTTTCACTATTGTCCTCCCCACACCCCAGTACATGCCCTCACCTGCCTTCTCCCCCCCCCGCACCCCCCATTGCCTTGTATCCACTGGCTATGCCTACACACATGCATACAAGTCCCACGGTTTATCTCCTACAGGCCCCTCCCCCCAACCTCCCCTGCCTTCCCACTGTAGCACCACAGTCTGTTCATTGCTTCTTTGCCTCTGCATCTGCTTCCTCCCCACCCCCTGATTCTTGTCTTTAAAAACATCTTGCTCCTGTAGGCTAGAAATAAACCCACAAAAGCAAAAGAAAAAATGATTGAGTCCCAATTTCAATGTCAGACAGTTCCTTATGTGTACATGTTATCAATGGTATCTGGATAGTGGACAAATGGTGGCAATTCCAGTCCAACACTCTCGGGTTTGGTCTTAGGCATCCTGTAGCGATGTACTGCTGCTGACTGTTTGCATGGCAAGGCATCATCCGCCTCTTCCATCTCTGCAATGTTTCTCCTCTTGCCTTCATGGTTGGTGCAGACCTGTCAATTCTTCTCTGTTGAAGGAGTCCACTTGGTCTTGGAGTTGTTTTCTGAAAGTATATAAACATATTCTCAACCAAGAGTTAATAAAGGAATTTTTTTCTTGGGGTCCTATTAATTTTGGCCTACTCGCTTTTCTTTTGGCTTATTTTGACACAATGTGTGTTTTTCGTGGGTGTCTTGCTGTTAGTATTACAAATGGAAATTAATTTTCTAAAGTGAACATTTTCTAGATGTAATTAACTTACCAGATATTTTCCCTTACATGATATTATCCTACTCCCCCCCCTTTTTTTGATTAATGGAGAATTTGGTAAAATTTTTTAATTCAATCTTGATAACTTTAAATTTTATTTTTTTTGCACACAAATAAGCCTGTTTTATGTTCATTGCATATTAAGCAATTTTACCATGAGATGAGCTATCAATAGAAATTTTAATTAACACTTTAAAAACAGCTTTTCGTCCAGTACACTTAAATTTTCTTGGGTGTTCACTTATTTCAGTTCACCAATTTATATTAATCGGAAAGCTTGATAACTCTTTTACGTCAAATTTAATACTCTACCAACAATCTTAGATTACCCTGTATATATTAGTGGAAAGGTTTATTTGCATTCTTGAGTAGGCACTGAGCATTCCTAGTGCTAGGCTGAATTTAGATATAGGGCATCTGCTATTGGCATGTTTCTGTCTGTTACCTGGATCCCGATCTGTGCTGAGAGTGGGAAGCGATGTAGCCATGGGGGCAAGAGACCTCTCTCAGAAGGGGTGAAGGTTCAGACTTCTGCAAGGTTGAGAGGATGAGGGTCTGTACCCTACCTCTACTGACCCGCAAGTTCTCATCTAATGGCCCCTCTGCGACTCTGCCTGTACTAGGTTGTTCCTTCCCTGAGGAAACTTATCTGTCTCTCCCTAAGCAGTCATCCTCAGGGGCCAAGCAGGGTATTGTGAGGTTCAGTTCTGTCTCCATGGTAGCCTATGCTTCTGTGGCCTCCACATCCAGCACTTGCCTTGGGGATTCCCCTCGCCTGCTGGCGTGGGCCCCAGCACTGTTCACTTATCTCAGGGAATTCAGGTTCCTTCTCCAGGGACGGCCCAGCTCACACCATTTGGAAAGAGACAGATCCATTATACTGGCTTCAACCTCAGTGTAAATAGGAAGCTCCGGCTACAGATGAGGACCATTGGGTTATGAGAAGAGGGTTCCTCTTGGAAAAAGAGGAAAGAGGGCTAGTATAGAATGCTCAAGTGCCTTCCCAGTGCCTTAATTCCTTCGGAAAGGGAATACTGTAAATCCTTTCATGCCCTCTTTTTAAATTGCTGCTAAACATTCAAAGAATTACTTTGTAAGTTCGTTTGGGATAGTTGTGAAATATCAAAAATTAAATGATATTGTAGAATAATATTATGTAAGGATATTCTTTGCTCTAGGTCATGGCAATTCAATTTCAAAGGGGCTGTCCGTTTCTTTTCTGTAAATTTATATAAACTTTTTCAGGAAGGCAAAAACACAGATTACTTACCATAGAAGAAGAAGCCGAATATATTGAGTTTCAATTACAATCCTTACGACATTTAAGGAAAACTTCTCCTTATTTCCTTCCAAAATGATTTTCATGTTACAAAGTTTCATTTAAAAATCTTTGTATCATGAAGCAATTTCTCTTAAGGTTATGGAGACCACTGTATGGATTCCCTCTCATGCCCCACCTTCCCCGTTGTCGGTGCCCAATGATTATGCTCATACGCATGTACGGAAGTCCCTCTGTTGATCTCTCCCCCTTATTCTCACCAAGCCCAGCTTCCCCAAGGTTTGATGTTTTGATCCACATTTCTCATTCTCTAGATCTGATCTTGATCATTAGTCTATGTCATTCATTATATTCCACAGATGAGTGAGATCATGTGATATTTGTCTTTCTCAGCCTGGCTTATTTCATTAAGCATAATGCTTTCCATCTCCATCAATGTTGTTTCAAATGGTAGGAGCTCCTTCTTTTTTACCGCAGTGTGGTAATCCATTGTGTAGATGTACCACAGTTTTTTTAATCCACTCATCTGCTGATGGGCACTTAGGCTGTTCCCAAATCTTAGTTATGGTAAATAGTGCTGCTATGATCAGAGGGGTGCATATATCCTTTCTGATTAGAGTTTCTAGTTTTTTGGGATATATTCCTAGTAGTGGGATCACTGGGTCAAATGGGAGTTCCATTTTTAGTTTTTTTTTTTAGGAGACTCCATACTGTTCTCCACAGTGGCTGCACCAGTTTGCTTTCCCACCAGCCCTGCACGAGGGTTCCTTTTTCTCTGCATCCTTGTCAACACTTGTCATTTGTTGATTTGTTGATGATACCCATTTTGATACATGTGAGATGGTACCACATTGTTGTTTTGATTTGCATCTCTCTGATGATTAGTGACTTTGAGCAGGTTTTCATATTCTCTTGGCCTTCCTTCTGTCTTCTTTTGAGAAGTGCCTATTTAGATAAGTTGCCCATTTTTTGATTAGGTTGTTTATCTTTTTTTTTTGTGAAATTGTATGAGTTCCCTGTAAATGTTGGAGATTAAACCCTTACCATTGGTATCCTTGGCAAATATGTTCTCCTATGCAGTGGGCTTTCCTGTTGTTTTGTTGATGGTTTCCTTTGCTGTGCAAAATCTTTTATTTTGATGTAGTCCCATTTGTTTATTTTTTCTTTAGTTTTCATTGCCTGAGGAACTATATCAGTGAAGAAGTTCCTTATGCATATGTAGGAGATTTTGCTGCCTGTGGATTCCTCTAGTATTATTATTGTTTCCCATCTTATGTTTAAGTCCTTTATCCATTTGGAGTTTATTTTTGTGCATGGTATAAGGTGGTGGTCAGGTTTCATTTTTTTTGCATGTTTCTGTCCAATTTTTCCAAAACCAATTGTTGTAGAGACTGTCTTGACTCCACTGTATGTTCGTGTCCCCTTTGTGAAATATTAATTGAGCATAGTGGTGTGGGTCGATTTTTGGGTTCCATTGATCTTTGTGTCTGTTCTTGGCCAGTACCAGGCAGTTATGAGAATAGTAGCTTTGTAATATAGCTTGAAATCTGGTATTGAGATTCCACTTACTTTGTTCTTCTAAAGATTGCTGCAGCTCTTTGGGTTCTATTTTTATTACAGATGAATTTTTGGAAAGTTCCTTCTAGTTCTTTGAAGTCTGTTATTGGTATTTTCATGGGGATTGCATTGAATTTATAAATTGCTTTGGGTATTATGGACATTTTGATGATGTTGATTCTCTCAATCCACAAACATTGTATGTTCTTCCATCTGTGTGTGACTTCCTCTATCTATTTTTTTAGTGTTGTGTAGTTTTCTGTGTATAGGTCTTTTACCTCCTTAGTTAAGTTTATTCCTAAGTATCTTAATTTTTTTTCGTGTGATTGTAAATGGGATTGCTGTTTTAGTCTATCTTTCTATAAGTTCACTATTGGTATATAGAATTGCCATAGATTTCTTCGTGTTAATTTTATATCCTGCTACATTGCTGAATTCATTTATCACGTCAAATAATTTTTTGATGGTCCCTTTAGGGTGTTCTATGTACAGTATCATGTCATCTGCAAATAAGGACAGCTCTGATTCTTCTTTTCCTATTCAGATTCCTTTTATTTATTTTTCTTGTCTGATAGCAATGGCTAATACTTCCAGCATTATATTAAATGGGAGTGGTGAGAGTGGGCATCCCTGTCTTGTCCCTCTTCTTAGGGGAAATGGTTTTAGATTTTGCGCATTGAGTAAGATGTTGGTTGTGGGTTTGTCATAAATGGCTTTTATTATGTTGAGGTATGATCCTTCTATTCCCACCTTGCTGAGAGTTTTTCTCAAGTAAGGGTGTTGGATTTTGTTAAATGATTTTTCTGCACCAATTGATACGACTATGTGATTTTTATCTATCAATTTGTTTATGTGATATATCACATTTATTGATTTGCAGATATTGTACCATCATTGCATCCCTGGGAAAAATTCTACTTGGTCATGGTGAATTATCTTTCTGATGTACTGCTGGATTTGTTTTGCTAGAATTTTGTTGAGGATTTTGGCATCTATGTTCATGAGGAATATTGGTCTGTAATTCTTTTTCATTGTGTTATCTTTATCAGGTTTTGGTATTAGGGTGATGCTAGCTTCATAGACGGAGTTTGGAAGTGTTCATCTTGAATTTTCTTTAATAGTCTGAGAAGGATGGGTTTTAGTTCTATGAATCTTTGGTAAAATTCCCCTGTGAAGCCGTTTGGCCCTGGGCTTTAGTTTGCTGGAAGCTTTTTGATGACTGCTTCAATTTCTTCCATAGTTATCAGCGTGTTTAGATTTTTAGAATCTTTCTTTGTGAGTTTTGGAAAGTTTTGTTTTTCTCAGAATCTGTGCATTTCCTCTCGGTTGTGAAATTTGTTAGAATAGATTTGTTCATAATATTTTTAGCAATCCTTTGTATTCCAGTGGGGTCTTTAGTTATTTCCCTCTCTTTTCTGATTTTGTTTATTTGGGTCCTCTCCCTTTGCTTATTGGTGAGCCTGGCTAGAGGTTCATCAATATTCTTTATTCTTTTGAAGAACCAGCTCTTGGTTTTGTTGATTTTTTGTATTGTTGTTTTTTGTGTTTTTTTTTGGGTCTCTATGTCATTCCTTTCTGCTCTGATCTTTATTATTTCCTTCCTTCTGCTCATAGTCGGCTTTTCTTGTTGCTCTCTTTCTAGTTCTTTTAATTGTTGAGTTAGGTGAATCATTACCATTTTTTCCTGTTTTTTTGAGGTAGGCCTGTGGAGCTATAATCTTCCCTCTCAGCACTGCTTTCATCGTATCCCATAGCATTTGAGTTGTTGTATTTTTATTGTCATTAGTCTCCAGAATATTTTTAATTTCTTCTTTGATCTCATTTATAACCCATTCATTGTTTAGTAACATGGTATTAAACTTTCAACTGTTTGAATATTTTGGAATATTTTTATTGTAGTTTGTTTCTAATCTTATGCCATTGTGGTCTGAGGAAATATTTGATATGATTTCAATCTTTTTGAATTTGGGGAGACTTTGCTTGTGACCAAATATGTGGTCTATTTTTGAGAATGTCCCTTGTGCACTTGAGAAGAATGTATATTCTGTAGCTTTGGGATGAAATGCTCTGAAGATGTCAATTAGGTCCATCTGATCTAGTGAGTTATTTAGAATTGCTATTTTTTGCTGATTTTTTTTTATTAATTTTTTATACATATCTTCCCATTGCCCCCCTCCCTCCCAGGCATACCCCAACCCCCCAGCGTCTATGTTCATTGGTTATGATTATATGCATAGATACAAGTCCTTTGATTGATCTCTTATTTACCTCACCTAACTTTAATCATCCTGCTGTAATTTCACAGTCTGTTTGAAGCTTTACTGTCTCTGTATCTATCCTTTTGTTCATCAGTTTATAATGTTCTTTATTATCCTCCAATGAGTGCGATCATGTGATGCTTCTCCTTCATTGACTGGCTTATTTCACTAAGCATAAGGCTCTCCAGTTCCAACCAGGTTGCTGCAAATGGTAAGAATTCCTTCTTTTTAATGGCAGCATAGAATTCCATTGTGTAGATGTACCACAGTTTTCTGATCCACTCATCTGCTGACGGGCACCTAGGCTGTTTCCAAATTGTGGCTATTGTAAAATGTGCGGCTATGAACATAGGGGTGCATAAATCCTTTCTGATTGGTGTTTGTAATTTCTTAGAATAAATTCCTAAGAGTGGGATTACAGGGTCAAATGGGAGATCCATTTTTAGTTTTTTGAGGAAACTCCATACTGTTCTCCACAGTGGCTGCACCAGTCTGCATTCCCACCAACAGTGCACAAGGGTTCCTTATTCTCCGCATCCTCGCCAACACTTGTCGTTTGTTGATTTGTTGATGATTGCCATTCTGACAGGTATAAGATGGTATCGCATTGTCGTTTTGATTTGCATCTCTCGGATGATTAATGACTTTGAACATGTTTTCATGTGTCTCTTGGCTTTCCTTCTGTCGTCTTTTGAAAAGGTTCTATTTAGGTCCATTGCCCATTTTTTTATTGGATCCTTCATCTTCCTTTTATTAAGTTGTATAAGTTGGTTGTAGATTTTGGAGATTAAACCTTTATCAGTGATAGCATTTGCAAATATGTTCTCCCATGCATTGATCTTTCTTGTTGTTTTGTTGATGGTTTCTTTTGCTGTGCAAAAGCTTTTTATTTTGATGTAGTCCCATTTGTTTATTTTTTCTTTAGCTTCCATTGCCTTTGGAGCAGTATCAGTGAAGAAGTTCTTTCGGCATATATCTGAGATTGTGCTGCCTGTGGATTCCTCTAGTATTTTTATGGTTTCCCTTCTAATGTTTAAGTCCTGTATCCATTTTGAGTTTATTTTTGTATTTGGTGTAAGATGGTGGTCCAGTTTCAATTTTTTGCATGTATCTGTCCAATTTTCCCAACACCATTTATTAAAGAGGCTATCTTGGTTCCATTGAATGTTCATGCCTCCTTTGTCAAATATTAATTGAGCATAGTGGTTTGGGTGGATATCTGGGTTCTCTATTCTATTCCATTGATCTATATGTCTGTTCTTGTGCCAGTACCAGGCTGTTTTGAGAACAGTTGCTTTGTAGTATAGCTTGAAGTCTGGTATTGAGATCCCACCTACTTTATTCTTTTTTCTCAAAATTGCTGTAGCTATCCGTGGTCTTTTTTTGTTCCAGATGAATCTATGAAGAATTCTTTGTAGGTCTGTGAAATATGTCGTTGGTATTTTAATGGGTAGTGCATTGAATCTGTAGATTGCTTTGGGTAGTATAGACATTTTAATGATGTTGATTCTCCCAATCCATGAGCATGGTATGCTCTTCCATCTGTTAACATCTTCCTCTATCTCTTTTTTCAGTGTCCTGTAGTTTTCTGCATAAAGGTCTTTTACCTCTTTAGTTAGGTTTATTCCTAGGTATCTTAATTTTTTGGTGCGATGGTAAATGGGATTGCTTTTTTAGTTTCTCTTTCTATAATTTCATTGTTAGTATATAGAAATGCCACAGACTTCTTAGCATTAATTTTGTATCCTGCTACATTGCCGAATTCATTAATTAAGTCAATTAGTTTTGGAATGGAATCCTTTGGGTTTTTTATGTACAATATCATGTCATCTGCAAATAAGGACAGCTTTACTTCTTCTTTTCCAATTTGGATGCCTTTTATTTCTTCTTGTTGTCTAATTGCAATGGCTAATACTTCCAGTACTATGTCAGACAGGAGAGGTGAGAGTGGGCATCCCTGTCTTGTTCCTGTTCTTAGGGGAAATGGTTTTAGTTTTTGCCCATTGAGTATGATGTTAGCTGTGGGTTTATCATATATGGCTTTTATGATGTTGAGGTATGATCCTTCTATTCCCACTTTGCTGAGAGTTTTTATCAAGAAAGGATGTTTGATTTTGTCAAATGCTTTTTCTGCAACAATTGATATGACTATGTGATTTTTATCTCTCAATTTGTTTATGTGATGTATCACATTTATTGATTTGCGGATATTGAACCATCCCTGCATTCCTGGGATGAATCCTGCTTGGTCATGGTGTATGATCTTTCTGATGTACTGCTGGATCCGGTTTGCTAGAATTTTGTTGAGGATTTTGGCATCTATGTTCATGAGAGATATTGGCCTATAATTCTCTTTCATTGTGTTGTCTTTATCTGGTTTTGGTATTAGGGTGATGCTGGCTTCATAGAAGGTATTTGGTAGTATTCCTTCTTCTTGAATGTTTTTGAATAGTCTGAGGAGGATAGGTTTTAATTCTTCCTTGAATGTTTGGTAAAACTCTCCTGTGTAGCCATCTGGACCCGGGCTTTTATTTGCTGGAAGCTTTTTGATTACTGCTTCAATTTCTTCCATAGTTATTGGACTATTGAGATGTTTGGCTTCCTCCTCATTGAGTTTTGGGAGGTTATATTTTTCTAGGAAAATGTCCATTTCTTGCAGGTTGTCCAATTTGTTTGAATAGAGTTGTTCATAGTATTTTTTAACAATCCTTTGTATTTCCACAGGGTCTGTTGTTATTTCTCCTCTTTCATTTCTGATTTTGTTTATTTGGGTCTTCTCTCTTTGCTTCTTGGTGAGCCTGGCAAGGGGTCCATCAATCTTGTTTATCCTTTCAAAGAACCAGCTCTTTGTTTTGTTGATCTTTTGAATTGTTTCTTTGGTCTCCAAGTTGTTTATCTCTGCTCTGATCTTCACTATTTCCTTCCTTCTGAGTACACTAGGCTTTTCTTGTTGCTCACGTTCTAGCTCTTTGAGTTGTAGGTTTAGGTGATTTATTACCATTATTTCCTGTTTTTTGCAGTAGGCTTGTAGGGCTATGAACTTCCCTCTCAAGACTGCTTTCACTGTGTCCCATAAATTTTGTATTGTTGTGTTGTCATTGTCATTTGTTGCCATGATGTTTTTTATTTCTTCCTTGATCTCTCTGGCTACCCAGTCGTTGTTTAATAGCATGCTGTTTAGTCTCCATGTGTTTGATTTCTTTCTATTGTTTTTATTATAGTTGATTTCCAGTTTTATGCCACTGTGGTCTGAGAAAATGCTTGATATGATTTCTATCTACTTGAATTTGAAGAGACTTTTCTTATGACCCAACATATGATCTATCTTTGAAAATGACCCATGTGCACTGGAGAAGAATGTATATTCTGTGGCTTTGGGGTGAAATGTTCTGAAGATGTCAATTAATTCCATCTGGTCTAGTGAGTCATTTAGGATTGATGTTTCTTTGCTAATTTTTTGTTTAGAGGATTTGTCCAATGGTGACAGTGGGGTATTAAAGTCTCCTACTATGATTGTATTGCTGTCAATCTCTCCCTTAATGTCCTCCAAGAGTTTTTTTATGTATTTAGGTGCTCCTATATTGGGCGCATATATGTTTACCAGAGTTATTTCTTCTTGTTGGATTGTTCCCTTTAGTATTATGAAGTGGCCTTCTTTATCTCTTGTTATGTCCTTCACTTTGAGATCTAATTTGTCAGATATAAGTTTTGCAACCCCAGCTTTTCTTTCATTTCCATTTGCCTGAAGTACCATGTTCCATCCCTTCACCCTCAATCTGTGTGCGTCTCTTTTCCTGAGGTGGGTTTCTTGCAGACAGCAGATATATGGATCATGTTTTCTTATCCAATCGGTTACCCTATGTCTTTTGATTGGAGCATTTAATCCATTTACATTTAAAGTTATTATTGATAAGTACTTATCTGTTGCCATTTTTAGTCCTTAACCCTGAGTTCCTTCTTCGCTTCCTCTTTCTTTTTATTACAGCAGACCTTTTAACATTTCTTGCATTGCTGGTTTGGTGGTAATATATTCCCTTAGTCCTTTTTTGTCTGTGAAGCTTTTGATTTCACCTTCAATTTTGATTGAGAGTCTTGCAGGGTACAGTATTCTTGGATTCAGACCCTTCCTTTGCATGACTTTGTATATTTCATTCCATTCTCTTCTGGCCTGACGAGTTTCTGTTGAGAAGTCAGTAGCTAGTCTTATGGGGTTTCCTTTGTAGGTAACTTTCTGTTTCTCTCTGGCTGCTTTTAAGATTCTTACTTTGTCGTCGGTGTTTGCCAATTTAATTATAATGTGCCTCGGTGTCGGTTTGTTGGGGTTCATTTTGCTTGGGACTCTGTGAGCTTCTTGGATTTGTGTGGGTTTTTTCTTTTCTATATTGGGGAAATTTTCTGTCATTATTTCTTCAAACACGTTCTCTAATCCTTGTTCAGTTTCCACTCTTTCTGGAACCCCAATTATGCGGATGTTATTTTGTTTCATGTTATCCCAAAGTTCCCTTAGACTCTCCTCTTGCTTTTTAACTTTTTTTTCTAGAAGCTGCTGTACTTGGGTATTTTTTCCTACCGTGTCTTCTAGCTCACTGATGCGGTCCTCTGCTTCTTCTAGTCTACTTTTGATGCTTTCTATTGAGTTCTTTATAGCAGTGATGTCATTATTCATTTCTTCTTGTTTATTCTGCACCTCCTCTAGTTTCTTCTGCATTTCTTCTTGTTTATTCAGCACCTCCTCTAGTTTCTTCTGCATTTCTTCTTCACGCTTCTTCGCCTCCTCTAGGTTCTTATTCGTTACCTCTTGGCCCTTACTCATATTGTCAAATTTGTCTTCCAATCTTTTCCACCACATTATGATAATTTCTCTGAACTCTTTCTCTGGTAGGCTTATTTGTGGCTCTATTTTGTTTACTTCCTTTTCTGGTGAAACCTGCCTTTCTGTCTTTTGTGGGCTGTTTCTTTTTCTGACCATGGTCTTTCTTCTCTGGGTGTCTGGTTATGTAGTGCTCTCTCCTACGTTGACTGAAAGGCACAAACTACAACACGACCAGGTACAGCACACAAGGCACTGAGTAGAAATGTATTCAAGATGTTAATAATCACAAATAAGGTGACCACCAATGAAGGGCAAATTAGGGGTAGATAGAGAAAGAAGAAGAGGAAAATGAGGAAGAAAGAAAAGAAAGAAGTGCCAAAATCAAATTGGGAGAGTGAGAGAAAAAATAAATAAATAAATGAACAATAAAATAAAATAAAATAAGAAAATAAAAAGGTGAAAAAGGAGAAGAAAAGAGGAAGAGAAAAAAGTCAGAGAGAAAAGAAAGTGTATAAGAGAGAAAAGAGGAACAAAATATAGATGTCAGGAGAGAAGTTCAATAGAACAGTCAGTAATCCCAATAAAGGCCAGCAACCAGTACCTAGATATTGATTCAAATTGCAAATAGCAACTGGTATCGAGGGAGATGAGGGAAAAGAGAGGTAGAAAACAAAGCAAGCAAAAAGCAAAATAAAAGAAGTAGAATAAACTAAAACAATCTCTCAAAAAAAATTTCAAAAGATCGATATAATCACTTTTCAGGCAAATAGCAATAAAAGGACATCGAGAAAAAACAACTTTTTGGCTAGTGAAGACAAGAGGGGAGAGGTTTGTGTGGACTTGTAGTAGGGGATTTGAAATTAGATATATAAATGGGGTGAAATTTTAACCAGGTAAAGAGAAAAATAGGGAGAATCAAAAGTTGGAAAAGGGAAAGAGAGACAAGACAGCAAAATGGGGAAAGTTAGGAGGAAAGTGTTGGCATAAAGGTGGAGTTGAGTTGGAGTAAAATTATGCTAAAGGGAAGATGAAATTAGAATGTAGAACTCTAATCCCGAAATAAAATAAAGAGAAAACAAAATGACACTTTTTTTTCCAAAAACGGTAAATTACTAGTAGTAATTAACAATACTAGTTTAAAACAAAAATGTAATAATTATAAAGGTAAAATCAATTGAGGCAGAAAGAAAAAAAATATTCTTTTAATTAAAATATGTGAAAATGAAAAATAAAGAATTAAAAATTAAAAAAAAAGAAAAAAGGAAAAATAAAAAAAAAAGAAGAAGAAGAAAAATAGAATGGTCCTTCACTTCCACTATTATTCTGCTTGACACACAGAGTAGGGGAGGTATTGCAGTTCCCTGTGTTCCCCTCTTGGTGTTTTAATGTCTTTATTCTCTTGTGGTTATGCGAGAGTCAATTTGTGTGTCATCCATTGGGTGGCAGTGTTTCGGAATTGATCTCTGAGACAAAGCTCAGGACCTCTCTTGGCTGTGCTCAGATCCTGCTACTCTGTGGTTCCCAAAACCAGTTTGTGGGGGTTTTGCAGCCTGGACACTGCAATAACTCCCAGGTTGTCCCTCTGCCCCAGAGAAAAACAAAAAAAAAAGGAAAGAAAAAAAAAAAGAGTCGTTTTCTGGAGCTCTCCTCCGTCAACAGCTCAGAGGGTCTGCCTTCACAGTCAGGGATCACGTCCTGACCACCTCCGTGGGCCTCTCCAGAGGCAGCTTTCCCGCAGCCCGGCTCCCACAGTGCGCGTCTGTGCCCTGCGGGGGTAGGAGACCGCACCCTGGCCCAGGCTAAGTCTGACCCTTCCGCGCACGCGCGCAGTGTGGATCTCTGAATCCTCTGCCTGCGCGTCTGTGCCGCCTGGGAAGCCGCGCTCTTGGTCCTGGCTGCTCTGTGGGTGCCTCCGTCAGCCGCAGCTTTCAGACCTCGGCAGACATCCACCTCCCCCTTAAGTCAGGCGCAATCTGACCTTTCCGTTAGCTCTGTGGATCTCTGATTCCGCCGCGTGTCTGCGCCGATTGGAGAGCGGAGTTCTGGGTCCCCGGGTTCCTGGCTGCTCGATGGGTGCCCAGCCGAAGGCTTCAGAGTGCCGCAGACATCCACCTCCCACTGCAAGATGGCTCGGGCTCCGCGTTCGCGCTGGTGGCTCCGGCAGACAAAAACCCCGTGGCAGTGGGGCTGCCTGGCCGGGAGAGCCCCTTCCAGCAGTTCTCCGCCTTCCCCTGGGGGACAACTGACTCCTAGCTTGCCAACAAACACTCCCAATGCAACTCTCAGCCGCTCTCTCTCCCTCTGCCCAGCGACAAAGCTCCAGACGCGTCCGTCTACTCCGCCGCCATTTTCTCCTCTCTTTTGCTGATTTTTTTGTCTAGAGGATTTGTCCAGAGATGTCATTGGTGTATTAAAATCCCCTACTATGGTTATATTGTTGTTGATCTCTCCCTTGATATCCTCCAGGTATTTTTTTTTTTTTTATGTATTTGGGGGCTCCTGTATTAGGTGCGTATATGTTTACTAGAGTTATATCTTCTTGATGAATTGCTCCTTTTAGTATTTTGTAGTTGCTTTCCTTGTCTCTTGCTATATCCTTTATTTTGAGGTCTATTTTATCAGATATAAGTATCGCTACCCCAGATTTTTTCTCATTTCTATTAGCCTGAAAAATCTTTTTCCATTGCTTCACTCTCAGTCTGTGTGAATCCTTTTCTCTGAGGTGGGTATCTTGTAGACAGCAAATGTATGGGTCCTGCTTTCCTAAGCATTCAGCTATCCTATGTCTTTTGATTGGTGCATTTAACCCATTTACATTTAATGATATTATTGACAAGTTCATGTTTGTTGTCATATTTTACCTTAGTGTCTGTGTTTGTTTGTTTTTTTCTTTTCTTTCTCTTTCTTCTATTTACAGTAGTCCCTTTAGCATTTCTTGCATTATTGGCTTGGTAGTGATAAACTCTTATAGCCTTTTTTTTTAATCTATAAAGCTCCTGATTCCACCTTCAATTTTGAATGATAGCATTGCCGGATATAGTATTCTTGGGTTCAGACCCTTGTTTTGCATCACTTTATATATTTCATTCCATTCCCTTCTGGCCTGGTGTGTTTCTGTTGAGAAATCAGTTGCTATTCTAATAGGTGATCCCTTGTAGGTAACTTTCTGTCTCTCTCTGGTAGCCTTTAAGATTCTAACTTTATTGTTAGTGTTTGCCAATTTAATTGTGATGTGACTTGGTGCCGGTTTTTTGGGGTGCAGCTTGTTTGGGACTCTGTGTACTTCTGGGACTTGCATTTTTTTTCCCTTGCCAATATCAGGGAAATTTTCTGTCATTATTTCTTTAAATAGGTTTTCTATTCCTTGCTTTTCTTCCACTCCTTCTGGTATCCCAATTAAGCATATGTTGTCTCGTTTTGTGCTGTCCCAAAGCTCCCTTAGGCTCTCTTCTTGTTTTTTAAGTCTTTTTTCCAGTTGTTGCTTTGTTTGTGGTTTTTTTCCTACCTTGTCTTCTAATTCGCTGATGTGGTCCTCAACCTCTTCTAGTCTACAGTTTAGGCCTCCCATTGTGTTCCTTATTGCAGCTATGTCGTTCTTCATCTCCTCTTGGTTTTGTTTCATGTTGGTGACATTCTCATTCAGCTCCTTATAGTTCTCATTCAGTTTTGTGATGTTGCCATTGAGTTGTGTGTATTTGTCTTCCATCCGTTTAAACATCCTTAAAACCATTACTCTGAATTCTTTCTCTGAAAGGCTGCTCACTTCAATTTCATCTAACTCCCTTTCTGGCGGTTCCTCTTTTTCTTTCATTTGGGAATTGCTTTTAAGTCTTCCCATGTTTTCCTGTAATATTTTAATTGTAGATCCAATTGCTTTACTACCCAAGTTTTTTTGGGGGGGATAGTGCTACTGGTGTATTCTCTCAGTTCTCCTGTGTTTGTTAATTTATTGTAGTTTCCTACTTGAGCTATTTGGGTTCTCTTGATGTAGATCTGTGAGCTTGAGCAGCACCACTGTGGTCTCTAGAAGTTGGCAGTCGTGGAGAGGAGTGTCCTAGTTTTGCTGTTTTTCACCCTTAATTGAGATCATGTGTGTCCAGTGGGGATACACAGTGGCACCAAGGGCCTATCTTTCAGGGTGATGTGTTTCAGTGGGCCTCCACCTTGGAGATGCGTGACTGTGGTGTCCAGAGTTAAAGAAATCACACCCTTGGGGGCTCCCCGTGGCTCCCAGGCACTGCTTAGGGGGTGGATCACCAGAAACGTGCTGCTGAAAACCCTCTTTGGGTGGCGACCTCGAGGGCGTACCACAAATACCGGTGACCACTGAGCTCCACAAATCAGATAGAAGGGCATGCCACAGACAGTGCGACTAGAACATGCAAACACAGGAGGGACTGGGGCTCCACAGATGGTGGGACTGTGACATACAAACACAGTGTCTAGGGTGCTTTGCAAGCTACTGCGAAGGCATGCTGCAGACTGGGAAACTGTGGTGTGTGGAAACATGTTAACCCAGGAGTTTTGTAAGTGGGGACCAGTGTGTGGCAGCATCTGAAACTGTGGCTCAGCCAAAACTGTGGTGTGTGCACATGCGTTGACCCGGGAGTTCTGCCAGCCTGGACCAGTGTGTGGCCACAGCTGCAGCTACACCGATGTGCTGGGGAGAGGGAGGTTGCACTCACTGCTTTGGAGGTGGAGGTCCCAGGGTCCATGAGTCTGTAGGGTCCGCAGGTCTTCAGGGTCCATGGGTCTGCGGGACTCTAACTGGAGTGGCTGTTGGGTCGCAGGGCAGCTCCAAGGCCTATCTGGTTGGCGGTGTTGCTGAGTTCCCAAAGAAAGGCCGTTTTTCCCTTTAAGATGGCGTGCGCTGTGTGCCCGAGTCCCCCAGCCTGGGGAGTGAAAGCCGCGATGGCAGTCTCTCCGTGTCCAAGAGAGCCTGGACCGCCAGCCCCCACTACTCCCTTGAGATTCCACTGTCCCTCACTCAATCACACACCCACCACACACACCCATACACTCTCCTTTTGTCCCCTCACTCACTTCCTCTCCCTCACCTCCATCCTGCCAGCCGCTATATATATACATATATGTATGTTTTTGTTTTTGTTTTTTTTTTGAGCAACTACATTTTGAACATCAAATTCTGTGCTGGCTGCTGTTCCATAGGGACACCTCAAGACAAAATATTTCATTGACTCTAGCTATCTTTTCCTTCATTGTAAGGCAGAAGGAAGAAATAATGTCAAGTTGAGAGGTTGCAGAGTAATTGGCAAGACATTTTACTACTCATAAGCTTTTTAGATATCCTTCACTACCTTGGGATAGGGTAATTAGTGGAAGCTCTTTCTTTCCGATATTGCTTCCATCCTGAAATGCAACTTTAGTTTCCAAGGCTCTGCATTGAGAAGGAGACTCCTGATAATTTTTTATATTTTTTGAAACCTGACATAAAAGAGCCCTTTTCCAGTACTTCTTCATTCTGATGTTCTTTTTTCATTTGGAATCTTCTTAATCCAACTATGAGGCTAATGTCCTACAACTTTCTAGAAATTCTCTTTAAGAGAAGTGTTCTCAAAAACAGAAAAGGCAGGCTTGATTTATCAGCATTAAAGCCAGGAACATTTGACATGGAGCTGCATTTTAAAAATATGCAATGCCACACACACACACACACACACACACACACACACACTCCAAACAAACTAAAGGACAATAAAAGCTTATTTTTCCTTTGAGTCTCCAAGGTTAAACTGGGATATTTTTATAAAAGCTACATTTTTGACACGAAAGTTAGTTTAAATCAGGATAATATAAACTCTTCTTGTGTTAATGGTAACTATTTTTTTTTTATTTTAAGCAATATATTTAATGCCAATGCCTGTCTTCCTCAGATGGTAAAATCAGCTTATACAGGATAACTCCAACAAGATAAATAACAGAAAAGGTTTCTGAAATGCATAAATCTCTGTACCTATGTGATGTAGTAGTATCGTTGTGGATTAAAATATATCTGTGGCTACTGCGGTGAAGGCTAACTGGGTGAACTCTAGTGTGGTACTGAGAAAGGCAAACTCACATTGGGGGCAGTGATACTTAAGTTAGACACTCCTGCGATCCCAAAATCCTTTTGGAAGGGGAAATGTAGAATTCTTGGTCTTTTCCTCTCCCTCTCCCTCTCCCTCTGAGAAACATCAGCCATAGTGATTCCTCCAATATTGGAGGTGGCAAACATTTCGGTATTATATATTGTAGCTTATTGGGATTTTGATTGATAGGATAAATGAGACCCACTAAGTTCTAACACACTACAGAACTTCAATATCTTTTAGAGATGATTATGAAATGGGTGCTCAGTACAGTGGTTATTAAGGAAAAACTTTTGAATGTAGCTCTAAAGAAATGGTAAAGCCTGGGCAAGAAAAAGTTATAGGATGCATAATTCTATAAATTTCAAAGCAAGAAGGAATTTTACATGCCATCTAATTAATTTTTGATTATAATATACCAATAATATTTTTAAAATATGAGAAATGATATTAATAATCGTGCTAAATTTGAATATAGCCTCATAGAGAATGCTAAAAGAAAAATGTTACCATTTCTATTGCCAGCATATCATAAAATAATTGCCTTTTTTAGTTCAGAATTTCACAAATTGACTGAATTTAGCTTAACAAAAAACTTACTACATTATCTTGATACAATTTTATTTTTCTCAGTAATGACTGATAAATATTTTGTCACTGACTGATACCTGTCTGTAGACTGCTATCAGGGAACAACTGACTTAGTCCAATTATATTCATTCTACAGTTGAATAAAGGGGAGGCCCATAGAGGAAAAACAATTTGCTTAGAGATCCACAACTGGTTAATAGCATAAGTGATGTTATAATATGAACATTATGAGTTTGGTCCATGATTGCCTTCCTGGCATAGAACATGAAGTGAGAGGAAATTTTAAATAAGGGAATCCATATATTATGACAATTTTTTAAAAATATGATTTTTTTACAGTAAATGCTACTGAAAGCTATATCTTAATAACTTTTTCTAGAGCAACTTATGTAAGTTTAGGGCTGTGCCTGTCTTTATAAAGAGATAAATGTAATTTGAGATACACAGCTGGCTGCATTGATTTAATTGATTCTTTCATTATCCATTTAACTTTACAAGGGTAAGCAGAGAGATAAATTAAATACAAACAATGACTTCTTAAGTCAAGAGGTGGTGAAAATTGTTTAAATTATATTAGTGTCTAAATATGAAATCTTGACAGGAGCTTTAGCACAAAATTTTTAATATACAAATGTTGGCGAGGCTGACTCTTCATATCACTTTTAATATTTGTGTTGCATTAGTGAATCCAGTTGCAATGAGGAGCCTCAAATGCACAAATTGCATAACAAGTGACTCTGCGTGTGCTACCTTTATCTTGAAAATTCATGAAGATGGAGAATTGAAGGGGCACATGCCTTCACTTCATTATTGCAAAACACAATTTACAGATTGCTGAGCTCTCAGTGCTAACACATATTCAATTTTTCAAACCCAAGACTAGATTATGCGGCCAACCATGGTACACCTACATAGGGATTATAAGTTGACTGGTTCAGAGAGTAGAGATGGACTGGAGACATTTCTTCTTCTTCTTCTTCTTCTTCTTCTTCTTCTTCTTCTTCTTCTTCTTCTTCTTCTTCTT
>JAAGEH010000037.1:2511694-2541403 GCA_011751065.1 Lasiurus cinereus
TTCTTCTTCTTCTTCTTCTTCTTCTTCTTCTTCTTCTTCTTCTTCTTTTTTTTAGAGCAGTCTGCTGCCTATATGATAGCATGTGAGGGATTCCAGAAAGGGTTCTGTGTCCTCAAATCATTGTAATCCTGTATCCTAGTGGCAAATTCCTTTGGCATAAGAAGCTTTTTCTTCCCTATCCATGGATAATTCCCAGAAATGGAGAGGAAAATATTCAGTATGTATTCGCTCTTAGCACTTTAGCCCAGAAGACTTTTTTCACAGTCTTTCCAAGAAAAAGTTGTTCAGAAAAGAACCAGAGAAAGTAAGTTACCAAAGTAAAGAAGGAAGGGAGGATGGCCCAAGAGAGCTATCTGTGGAGGGGAGGACTGTAGAATGCAGTAATGACTCCTTTTATAAACATAAGGGTAGGAGAAAAAATTGGAAACCTGTCTAAGGGTTATGAAATTAGAAGAGAGTATTATTTTTTAAAAAATCCTTTATTGTTTATTTTTTTAATATATTTTATTGATATTTTACAGAGAGGAAGGGAGAGGGATAGAGAGTTAGAAACATCAATGAAAGAGAAGCATCAATCAGCTGCCTCCTGCACAGCCCTCACTGGGAATGTGCCCGCAACCAGGATACATGCCTTTGACAGGTTTCGAACTTGGGACCTTTCAGTCCCCAGGCTGACGCTCTATCCACTGAGCCAAACCGGTTTTGGCAAAAAAATCCTTTATTGTTTAAAGTATCACATATGTTCCCTTTCTCTTCCATTGATCTCTCCTAGGTCATTCTCACCCCACAGCACATGCCCTCACCTCCCTACTATCTGTGTCCATGGGTTAAGCTTATATACATGCATACAAGTCTCTCACTTCCCCACCCACTTTCCCTCTGAGGTTGGATAGTCTGTTCGATGCTTCTACATATGTGGATCATTTTAGTTCATCAGTAAATGTTGTTCATTATATTACACAAATGAGTGAGATCATGTGATATTTATCTCCCTTCCTATGGCTTGTTTCGCTTAGCATAATGCTCTCCAGTTCCATCCATACTGTTGCAAATGGTAAGAGTTCCTTCTTTTTTTATAGTAGTGTAGTATCCCATTGTGTAGAGGTACTATAGTCTTGTAATCCACTCATGGGAGATCCATTATAGGTAAATTTTTGTCTCTCTGTGGCAGCATTTAAGATTCGTACTTTGTCATTGATGTTTGCAAATTTAATATTGATGTATCTTGGTGTTGATCTTTTTGGTTTCATCTTGTTTGGAACTTTGTGTGCTTCTTGGAAGTTTATGACTTTTTTCTTCCCAAAATTAGGTAAGTTTTCTGTCATTATTTCTTCAAACAGGACAGATTGGAGGGAGAGCAAGCTGGGCTGAAGGACACCCCCTCCCCGTGCACAAATTTTGTGCACCGGTCCTATAGTTTTATATATTTGCCTTCTGTATTCATTCAGTTTGATATAATGCTTTCTGTTTAGGGGGTAGTAAGGATTAGAGAAGGTTTCATGGAGGAGGTAGATATTTTTGTTAGGGTCCTGGTGGGGATTCCTTTATGATTCAGGGACATGAACTTTTCCCGATTAGGAGAAAGTCTAAAATGAGAACTGCTCATTTGTCTATGTATTCATTCATTAATTGAACATTTCCTTAGCTCCCATCATATCCTTAACATGATTCAAAGTTCTTGGGATACAGTTGTGAACATGAAAGTTATTACTGCCCTTAGGTAGCTTACAGTTCAGTTGGCTAATTCTAAAATGTAGCTCATAAGAGCTACACATAATTGCCAGAGAATGTTAAATACTCAAATCATAAGTTTACTTTTTTGGTAGCATACATATCTATGGAGTTCAAATACAGTTATATTCAATTTGACTCAACCAACAAATACTTATTTACTAAGTAATTTGCTAAGTATTGAGATATAATGGTGAAAAATAAATACATTGTCTGTTTTATTGAGCTTATAGTTTAATACAGATGATTAGGCTAGCAAATAAGCAATTATAATGTAATGTAATGAGGTATGTGCTCTGACAAGAATAGTGTATAGTGTTCTGATACATATAGCAGTATCAACACAGACTTGAGAAGGGATGGTCAGGGACAATTTTTTGAGAGAATGACATTTTAGATGATATCAGAAAGATGAGTAAAACAAGTAAAGTAGTAGAGGAAGAATATTCTAGGCAGAGAAATTAGCTGATGTGAAGGCTAGGAGGCATAAAAGAACATAATGCATTGGAACACCTGGAATGTGTTGGCAGAGCAGAGAGTGAGGTCCTGCTAAATCAGTTTGATCTACTTACTGAATTTGGGGTACTGAGTTGTTATTTGATACTGCTTGTTTATTTCTATAGAAGACAGATTGCTACTTATACCATGCTACAGGTTTAAAGGGTGACATTAGAAAATGACACCTGTTTCCTTAAAGTCTAAATGTCTATGGTTACATCTACAATAAAATTAAAGTTCCTCATCAGATATTTTTAAAACATAGTTTAACACATTGGCCATTTGATTCAATCTGTCTAAGCTGTTGGATCCTGGGGATGAAGTTTATTCTTTATAAGCACTGCCTTCTGTTGAAATAAAAACTGCTCAATTGCTTTATGGCAGAAAGAAGCCTATTGTAATTAAAAATAAATTATAGGTATAACTGTACTGTGCATGGACACTAAATATTTCAGTGTGGGGTTAGGAACTCAAGTTTTTATACAGTATGAGGTAAGTTAACCTAACAATTTGATTCTATGCAAAGGATTTGAAAGGGAACAGATCTTTGTATTTAAAAAAGGCTACTATTTGAAATATGACCCAAGAAGAGGGTCTCAGGGAGCATGTCTATAACAAAAGATTTTGAAATTAAGGTAAATGCCTGAGGCAGGTGAGTTGAAGGGTTGATTAGGTAAATTTGATTATTTTGGGAGCAAAGTCTTATGTTTGG
Organism: Lasiurus cinereus; assembly: GCA_011751065.1. NCBI lineage: Eukaryota > Metazoa > Chordata > Mammalia > Chiroptera > Vespertilionidae > Lasiurus > Lasiurus cinereus. Next base: position 2,514,636 of record JAAGEH010000037.1, read on the forward strand.
TTAAAAAATCTGAGACTATTGTTTCTCTGAGGATTATTTCTTATTAGCATGATATATATATATATTTTTTTTTTTCAGAGAGGAAGATAGAGAATGAGAGATAATCATTGATTGGCTGCCTCCTGAATACCCCCCACTGGGGAGCAAGTCCACAACCAGGGCATGTGCCCTGACCAGGAATCAAACCATGACCTCCTGTTTCACAGGTCAATACTAAACCACTGAGCAACACGGGCTGAGCAGCAATTTTTAAAAATATAAACAATATTGACATAATTTAACCTATTGATTTATATTAATTTTAATTGAAATATAGTTGTTATAAAATATTATATTACTTCCAGGTGTAGACATGATACTTTTAAAGATCTTAGAGAATCTGAAGCCATACTATCCCACAGCTGGATCCCAGCCTGTGGGATACTAGGAGGTAGATACCATAGTTGCATTTGAACTAGAATGCTAAGTAAGGCATATATCCAAATGGAGAAGAGATAATTCCTTTATTTTATATGTGAATATATTAATAATATACTATTGATGATAATGAAGATTTATTAAACACAATATATGCCAGACAGCATGCCAGATACTTTATATGCATGATCTTACTACCATTTTATGAGGTATTTGCTATAACATTATTATTCTCATTTTTCAGGAGAGAAAACAAAGACCCAAAAATAAATACAGATGCTCCTCAACCTATGATAGGGTTAAGTCCTGATAAACCCAGCATAAGTTGAAGCTATCTTGAACCAAAAATGCATTTAATGCACCTAACCTACTGAACATAATAGCTTAGCCTAGCCTACCTTAAATGTGCTCAGAACACTTATGTTAGTGTTGGGAAAAGTCATCTATTGCAATTAATACACTAGACCAGTGATTTTTCAACCTTTTTCATCTCATAGCACACATAACTTAATTAGTAAAATTCTGTGCCACACCAAAAAATTTTTTTGTTGTTGCCTTTTTGACAAAAAAAATAGGCATAATTTTGATCCATTCACATTGAATGTCTATTGTTGTGTTGGCTGTTGTCATTTTTATTTGACAGTCTAAGGCAGTGGTCCGCAAACTCATTAGTCAACAGAGCCAAATATCAATAGTACGACGATTGAAATTCCTTTTGAGAGCCAGATTTTTTAAACTTAAACTTCTTTTAATGTCACTTCTTCAAAATAGATTTACCCGGGCTGTAGTATTTTGTGGAAGAGCCACATTCAAGGGGCCAAAGAGCCACATGTGGCTCGTGAGCTGCAGTTTGCCGACCACGGGTCTAAGGGAAAAGAGGTCAGTGCTTTTGACTAAATAGTCAGGTATTGCATGTTTTAAAATTGCTTGTGGCACAAGGGCTGAAAATCACTTCACTAAAGTATCATATCCTTCTGATCACGTGGATGCCTGGGAGCTCAGGGTTGTCACTGCCCAGCATCACCATAGTATTGTACCACATATCACTAACGAGGAGAAAAACATAAAAATTCAAAATATAAAGGACAGTTTCTACTGAATGTGTCCTCTTTCTTAAGTTGAATAATCCTAAGTCAGGAAGTGTCTATTCATTATCCAAGGTCTTACAACTAGAAAGTGGTAGAACTAAAACTTTAGGTCTTTCTGATGCTAAGGTCATGTTGGTAACCATTATGCTGTCTTTCTCCACTAAATTTGAGAGGAAGAGGCTCTTAAGATGGTGTGGAACCTCCTTTTAGTCAATAAGTCAATAGTTCTGCCAAAAGTGATACTTCCTTTCTCTGCCTCTCACATAGCTGAGAAGCAGCACTTCATATTAAAAAGGCATAGGCTTTGGATTCAAGCAAGCCTGGTCCAATCCTTGACATCCAATTTAAAGTTATGTAAGCATGGGGATAAGTGACTTAACTTCCTTAACTGTCAATTACAAATCTATAAAATGAAGGTCATTATGTCTACTTTGAAAAGTTGTTCTAAGGATCAAATGCGATGAAATGTGTAGTGTAGACTCTAGTGAATCATAGGTACCCAATAATGGTGGCTGTTTCAGTAATTAGAATAGACCCAATTAGATTATTGAGGTGTCAGATGTTTTGGTGATAGGCATTTAATATCTTTATCAAAGCCAAGAGGAATAAAAACAGAAACTGCAGGTAGTTCTTTAAACAGGTCTAGCTCAATGTGTGGCTTCCAATCTCTTCTACCTCTAACTTCTACACCCAACAGATTAACTTTAATATAGGTAATAGAAGTTGATATTCCTAAATTGTGGTATTAACCTAAACTCAAATAAAGCACCACATTGCATTATTGCACGCCTCTGTCCATTTGTGATTCCACACCACTTACTAGTTGCAGTTTTCATGGCTTTGTTTCAAAGCAACACATCTCACACATGGAGTTCAGGCTGCAGTACAGAGGGAGACATGATGAGAAGTTACTTGTAGGTTCAGAAAAAAAACACAAAAAAACAGAGTATCCTTAATTTATATTCCATTCAAAATACACAACCATATGTTCAGCAAAAATACCTGCAACATCTGCAGTATAAATTATTTGCTGGAGACTTGATTACACTAGTTCAATTTTTTTTTAATTCAATAGCAGCAAACCTCTTATTTTCACTCCTTTGTCTTGGAAAATAAATCCTTTAGCCTAGTGCATTATCCATACAGTCACATCTTGTTGGTTATTTATGTTTCAATGTTGAATTTCCATCCCCTTACTTTTCATCAGAAGCAATTATAAAGCCACAGTCATGAAGATATTGAGTACACACATATGGTTCAACATGTCTGCATAATAAAGTTCCAGAGTTAATTTCTTTACACACAATTTGCGATTTTTTCCTTGTTGCCAGTCCTTATGCTAAAAATCAGTATTGTCACATAGCCCTGCCTTCTATGTACTCTGAGGTTTGAATATGATAAATAAAACCAGAGTCAGGAAAAAAGCCCAGGAAAAAGAATCTCAATGTGACTCATACAGCTGAGCACCAAAGAAAAAACCTGGCTCCCACCTGCACAAAATATTACTGGAAGGAGGATAAGGGAAGGTTTATTTCTACCAACTGGCAAAAGAGCTTGGAAGATTCTGAAATTATCCTCAACCATTAAAGTTAGTCTCAAAGAAAAGGACATGTCCTACTTTTCAGAGAAGACTTTATGCCAGGAAGCATAAAGTCCATTAAAAAGAAACCCAGAAAATAGTTATGCAACTTAAAGAGAATAATGGATTTGAGCACCCAGAATAGTGCCTGGCCAACCACATACTCAATGAAGGTTAATAATCCAATTAATAAGGACTTGGTATAGGCACACATGATGCTAAAGAATTATCAAGAGACTTAAGGTATTGTCTTAGTCCTTAAAGCTTAAAATAAACTGGGTGGGCCAAGACCCATAAGTGAAGAGAGAAGCAGTCATATGAAGGAGTGTAGGTGAGTGTCAAATACTGGATGCAAATAGTGAGGAAATAAACTAGCATTTGCTACGCATCTACATTGATTCCTCACAACGATTATAGTAGGTTGGCTCTATGACTATTTCCATTTTACAAATTAGTAAGGTGAATTTGAGTGGTAGAGTAATTTTGGCCTAGTCAAACAGGTAGTGACACCAGAGATTTAGCCATTGCTACAAATTCTATATTCTTTCTACCATGTATACCATACTCTTTATTATAGAAAAATGCAATGGCCCTCCCTTCATCAATCTTGATCACCCATTATTTTCTAGACTTATTGTTAAATCCTTTACATTGGGCAGCATACCATTATAGTGTGGAGGTTAAGGTCATGAATTCCCTAGCTTCAACTCTTCTTTCCACACACCAGTTGTATGATCTTGGGTAAGTTACTTAAGCTCTCTATACCTCAGAAGTAAATGAATTAATATATGCAATATGCTTACAAAAGAGTTTGGCACATTGTGATTAAAATGTGATAGTTATTATTATTTTTATTATTTAATCCTTACAAATCTTTATAAAGACTATGGTCATGTTCACTTTACAGACGAGGGAGCTGAGCATTAAAGAGATGAAATGGCGTTTCCAAAGTTATCTTTGTAGTAAATTTTAGAGTTTGGCATTCATGTCCAAGCTTGTCTGACATCAAACATTTTTATCCCTTACTGTGCCTGCCACATTGCTGCCCTAAGTGTCATTATTGCTCAAGAGAGGAAGAAGTCTAGTAAGCTAAAAGCTTTGTTGAGGATGTAGGACTTGAAGTTAGAAAAGGATGACAAAGATAATCTACATAGAAATCTTAGGTAAAGAAGGAAGAATTGTATGTGTTGAGGGGATAAGAAGGGAGGATCAAGCCCCTCTTCTTCCAGAAGACTGTTAAAGCATGAGGAAATCCAATCTTGCCATTAGGGACATGAAAGCAAGTGCAGGCCTGCTCAAAGGATCCTGTCTTCCAGCTGAGTCATAAGGAAGGCCCTGAGGGCAGGAGGTAGCGCTCACCTTCCCGAGAGGAATAAATTTGAGGAAAGCTGTAAATAAATGTGAAAGTAATTTTCTAGAAAGATGTGCTTGGAATCCTAAACCTGAGTTTACTACAGACCTGTCTGCCTCCAGGTGGCTCCTATTGTCATGCCAATTGTAGGCAGTCTCAGGACAGAGGAATTTCCATAGGAGAAACCAGCACTTAAAGCACCAAATTAGGAAGAAAAGAATCCAATGGCTTAATTGAAAATTTGTAAAAATATCTACAGTTATAAGTCCTTTACATTGTAAGGTGTAAACCCCTCACTGGAGAATGATTTAACTGCTGCTTGCTTCTCCCTCTGCATAGCTGAATCTCCTGAGGAACACTGCTTTAGTAGTTTGGCTATTTCAGCTACTACTGTGCCTCCTCATTTTCCTCCATTACCATCTTGAGTGGTGTGACCTGGAAAGCCAAACATGTCTTTTGTAAAGCGTGCCAGTTCACCTGCGTAGCTGGTAAGTGCTGGTGATTTAGGTTTAGGAGTCTATTTAGCTGGGGTTTCTGCCTGCCTAAAGCTTCTAGTGGTGATAGCCCTCCTAATTAACTATGTTATTTTTTATTTTCACACTGTGAGCTTCCTTTGAAACTCTCCCAACTTTCGATGACTCAGAGTTTTAAAGAAGCATTTTCTTGTAAAGGAATTTCATGTAGGCTCCATCCAGTCTTTGAAGTTTCACACTGGCACCTGCGCCTGCATGCACATTGTACTGAACTTCAGAGTTTCAGTATAGAATTGTCTCCATGAATCACAATTACACAGACTTGAGCTAAATGACTGTGGCAACCTACTGGAAGAATTCATTGGTTTAAGAGCTTATAAATGGACTTAATTTACCCTGCCTAAAGAGAGTGTACCTATGCCCAATGATACTAAAATGGATGGTGTGCTGAGCTAAAGCAATGGGATTCTGAATGAAAAATTCCCAAGAGCAAATGAGAAAAGTTCTGAGTTGGCTTTGCAAACAAAATGCCTTTCGGTACCTTTGAGATGCAGTTAGGAGCTGGGTTTTGTTTGTTTACTTTGATCGTGTTTTATTTATTTATTTACTTATTGAATTTTATTGGGGTGATATTGGTCAACATGAACATATAGTTTTCATGTGTGGATTTCTAAGTTACAAAATTTGTATATAGTACCACATGTCCACCACCCAAAGTCAAGTCTTGTAGGAGCTGTTTTAACACAGATTTACAGAAGAGACATGCCATATAACTCTCAAGACTGATTTACTAACTATGAGGTTTTTGTCATTAACAAATGGAATAGGTTCTGCTGTCAATTCAGAGTACTCTAGGCTGACATGGAAGAAGGCAAGTGAATTTGCATGTAACATATTCCAGGATACTTTCTCATGATTCTTGATCAATGAATAGATAAGTGATATTATTCTATTTTAACAAAATGATCAACAGAAGACTGAAGGTTCTGTTGCTTAATTGGGATCTTGGTGACATGAGTAAATAAAGCAAAATGGATTACCAAGTAGGTAAGACCCATATTTCTCTGATTCATTAGGACTCAGTACACATTCAGGGTTTCCATTCTTTTAATTTGGCTCTGGCTATATCCACTAGGTGTTTGGAGCACAAACTAAAAGGTGTAAGGCCCTTTTCAATGTTTTGTTCTCCTTACTTTACAATCTTTATAAAAATCTGTTATCCTGAATCATTGGAATTTATGCTGAAGCTCATGGAGGGTTCCCACACTGTGATAATGTCACCTATTTTCTTTGTTTCCATTAACTACTCAAGCAAAACACAGTGATGTCCATTGATATTACTATGCTATGCTTTAAGGACTTAAAAACAAATAACAGCCACATTTTCTTGGGAAAAAAGTGAGATTTTGGCAAGATAAAGGGTTAAAAAGGAGATGTAAACTGGCCAGGATAGTTCAGTGGTCGAACGTCAACCTATGAACCAGGAGGTCACTGTTCAATTTCTGGTCTGGGCATATGCCCATGTTGTGGGTTTAACCAACAATGTGGTGTGTGTGAAGAAACCAATCAATGATTCCCATCATTGATGTTTTTGTCTCTCTCTCCCTCTCCCTTTCTCTCTGAATTAAATAAAAATATTTTTTTAAAAAGGAGGTGCAAAGTAGAGAAAATAACTGTTTTCTACTATTTCAAAAAGTTAAGTTGTGGACGAGGGACATTTGGAAGAATTGTTGGGTGCTAATTGGGGTACCTATTGAGGCATAACTTAGCTTGGAGACTAAAAATTCAGAACACAACGAATATTTGCTTGACTTTCAAATATCCAGTTATGGAGAAGGAGGAAAAATGGCAGCAGAATAGATGGATGCGTCTGGAGGAGCTTTGTCACTGGGCAGAGGGAGAGAGAGCAGCTGAGAATCGCACTGGGAGTGTTTGTTGGCAAGTTAAGAGTCAATTATCCTCCAGGAGAAGATGGGGGATTGCTAGACGGGGCTCTCCTGGCCAGGCAGCCCCACTGCTACGGGGTTTTTCTCTGCCGGAGCCAGCACGACCACAGAGACCACGCCATCTTGCAGAGGGAGGTGGATATCTGCATTGGTCTGAAAGCTGCGGCTGAATCATTCACTGAACAGCCGGGGACCCAGAACAACACTCTCCAATCAGCACAGACACTCGGCAGACTCAGAGGAGATCCACACAGCACACAGAAAGATCAGGTTTCCCCTGGGATACGGTGAGGTCTCCTGTCCCCCAGAACAGACAAGCGCACACTGTGGGAACCGGGTTTCGGGAAAGCTGCTTCTGGAGAGATCCATGGATGTGGGGCAGGGCGTGATCCCTAAGTGTGGAAGCAGACTCTTGGAGCTGTTGACAGAGGGGAGCTCTAGAAAACAACTCATTTTGATCTGAGGCAGAGGGACAGCCTGGGAGTTATTACAGTGTCCTGGCTGCAAAATCCCCACAAACTGGTTTGAGAACCACAGAGTAGCAGGATCTGAGCACAGCCTAGAGAGGTGCTGTGCTTTGTCTCAAAGGTCAATTCCAAAACACTGCCACCCAGTAGATGACAAACAAATTGACTCTTGCATAACCACAAAAGAATAAAGAGATTAAGAACTCAGCAGTGTAACACAGGGAACTGCAATACCCTCCCTACTGGGAAACAGGAGTAACAAGCAGAACAAGAGTGGAAGTGAATGAACATTCTATTTTTTTTTAATTATTTTTTATTATTTTTAATTTTTTATTTCATTTTATTTTATTTTTATTTTTCATTTTTGCATATTTTCATTAAAAATTACTTTTTCTCCTCCTCAACTGATTATACCTATTTAATCATTACATTTTTGTTTTCAACTACTTTTATTACTACTACTATTTTACCTTTTTGGAAAAAAAACAAGTGTCATTTTGTTTTCTCTTTATTTTACTTAGGGATTAGAGTTCTATATTCTATTTTCATCTTTCCTTTAGCATAATTTTACTCTATCTCAACTCTACCTTTATGCCAACACTCTCCTCCTCATTTTCCCCATTTTTTTGTCTTGTTTCTCTTTCCCTTTTCCAACTTTAGATTCTCTGTATTCTTTCTCTTTACCTGGTTAAAATTTCACACCACTTATATATCTAATTTCAAATCCCCTACTACAAGTTCATACAAACCTCCCTCTTCTTTTCTTCACTATCCAAAAAGTTGTTTTTCTCTATGCCCTTTTGTTGCTATTTGCCTGAACTGTGATTATATTGATTTTTTGTACTTTTTTGAGAGATTGTTTTAGCTTATTCTACTTGTCTGATTTTGCTTTGTGTTTACTTGGTTTTGGTTTGTTTTTTTACCTCTCTTTTCCCTCGCTTCCCTCAATACCAGTTGTTATTTGTAGTTTGTATTAATATCCAGGTACTGGTTGCTGGCCTTTGTTGGGAATAGTGACTATTCTATTGGAGTTTTCTCCTAACATCTATATTTTGTTCCCCTCTTCTCTCTTATCCTCTTTCTTTTACCTCTTTTTTTTTGCTTTCTCTTTTCTTCTTCTTCTTATAATTTTTATTTTTTTATTTTATTTTATTTTTTGTTCATTTATTTATTTATTTTTTTCTCCCTTTCCCAATTTGATTTTGGCACTTCTTTCCTTTCTTTTTTTCTCATTCTCCTCTTCTTCTTTCTCTACTTACCCCTAATTTGTCTTTCATTGGTGGTTGCCTTATTTGTGATTATTAACATTGTGAATACATTTCTGTTCAGTGCCTGTGTGTTGTACCAGGTCGTGTTGTATTTTGTGCCTTTGAATATACATAGGAGAAAGACACCCAGAGAAGAAAGACCATGGGCAGAAGAAGAAACAGCCCACAAATGACAGAAAGGCAGGTATCACCAGAAAAGGAAGTAAATGAAATAGAAGCAGAAATAAGCCTGCAAGAGAAAGAGTTTAGATAAGTGATCATAAGGTGGATGAAAAGAATGGAAGACAAATTTGACAATATGAGTGAGAGCCAAGAGAAAATGAAGAAGACCCAAGAGGAAATGAATAAGAAGCAAGAAGAAATGCAAGAAGAAATGAAAAATGACATTACTGCTTTAAACAACTCAATAGAATGCATCAAAAGTAGACTAGAAGAAGCAGAGGACCGAATCAGTGAGCTAGAAGACACGGTAGGAAAAAAATAAACAAGTACAACAGCTTCTAGGAAAAAAAAAAGCAAGAGGAGAGCCTAAAGAAACTTTAGGATACCACGAAAAAAAACAGCATCCGCATAATTGGGGTTCCAGAAAGAGTGGAAAATGAGCAAGGATTAGAGAACCTGTTTGAAGAAATAATGACAGAAAATTTCCCCAATATAGGAAAGAAAAAGCCCACACAAATCCAAGAAGCTCAGAGTCCCAAGCAAAATGAACCCCACAAAACTGACACCAAGGCACATTATAATTAAACTGGCAAACACCAACGACAAGGTAAGAATCTTAAAAGCAGCCATAGAGAAACAGAAAGTTACCTACAAAGGAACCCCCATAAGGCTAGCTACTGATTTATTAACAGACTCATCAGGCCAGAAGGAAATGGAATGAAATACACAAAGTCATGCAAAGGAAGGCTCTGAATCCAAGAATACTATACCCTGCAAGGCTTTCAATCAAAATTGAAGGTGAAATCAAAAGCTTCACAGACAAAAAAGGACTAAGGGAATATATTACCACCAAACAACAATGCAAGAAATGTTAAAGGGTCTGCTGTGATAAAAAGAAATAGGAAGTGAGGAAGGAACTCTGGGTTAAAGACTAAAACATGGTGACAAAAAGTACCTATCAATAATAACTTTAAATGTAAGTGGATTAAATGCTCTGATAAAGAGACATAGGGTAACTGATTGGATAAGAAAACATGATCCACATATCTGCTGTCTACAAGAAACTTACCTCAGGAAAAGAGATGCACACAGATTGAGGGTGAAGCGATGGAAGATGCTATTTCAGGCAAGTGGAAATGAAAAAAAAGCTGGGGTTGCAAAACTTATACCTGAAAAATTAGATCTCAAAGTTAAGGATATAAGAAGTGATAAAGAAGGCCACTTCATAATACTAAAGGGAACAATCCAACAAGAAGAAATAACTCTGGTAAACATATATGCACCCAATATAGGAGCACCTAAAAATATATATATATATATAAACTTGAGAATATTAAGGGAGAGATTGATAGCAATACAATCATAGTAGGAGACTTTAATACATCATTGTCACCACTGGACAAATCCTCTAAACAAAAAATCAGCAAAGAAACATCAATGCTAAATGACTCAGTAGACCGGATGGAATTAATTGACATCTTCAGAACATTTCACCCGAAAGCCACGGAATATACATTATTCTCTAGTGCACCTGGGTCATTTTCAAAGATAGATTATATGTTGGGTCATAAGAAAAGTCTCTTCAAATTCAAGAAGATAGAAATCATATCAAGAATTTTCTCAGACCACAATGGCATAAAACTGGAAATCAACTATAACAAAAAAATATAAAGAAATGAAACACATGGAGACTAAACAGCATGCTGGTAAACAACAACTGGGTAACCGAAGAGGTCAAGGAAGAAATAAAAAACATCATGGCAGGAAATGACAATGACAACACAAAAATACAAAATTTATGGGACACAGTGAAAGCCATCTTGAGACGGAAGTTCATAGCCCTACAAGCCTACTGCAAAAAACAGGAAACAATGGTAATAAATTATTTAACCCTACAACTCAAAAAGCTAGAAAGAGAGCAACAAGAAAAGTCCAGTGTATGCAGAAGGAAGGAAATAGTGAAGATCAGAGCCGACATAAACAACTTGGAGACCAAAGAAACAATTCAAAAGATCAATAAAACCAAGAGCGGGTTCTTTGAAAGGATAAACAAGATTGATGGACCTCTAGCCAGCATCACCAGGAAGCAAAGAAAGAAGACCCAAATAAACAAAATCAGAAATGAAAGAGGAGAAATAACAACAGACCCTGCCGAAATGCAAAGGATTTTTAAAAAATACTATGAACAACTCTATTCCAACAAATTGGAAAACCTGCAAGACATGGACATATTCCTAGAAAAATATAACCTTCCAAAACTCAATCAGGAAGAATCTAAACATCTTAATTGTCCAATAACTATGGAAGAAATTGAAGCAATAATCAAAAAGCTTCCAACAAATAAAAGCCCGGGACCAAATGGCTACACAGGAGAGTTTTACCAAACTTTCAAGGAAGAATTAAAATCTATACTCCTCAGACTATTCAAAAATATTCAAAAAGAAGGAACACTTCCAAACACCTTCTATGAAGGCACCATTACCTTAAAAACAAAACCAGATAAAGACAACACAATAAAAAATAATTTTAGGCTAATATCTCTCATGAACATAGATGCCAAAATCCTCAAAAAAATTCTAGCAAATCGGATCCAGTAGTACATCAGGAAGATCATACACCATGACCAAGTAGAATTCATCCCAGGAATGCAGGGATGGTACAATATCTGCAAATCAATAAACTTGATACATCAAATAAACAAATTGAGAGATAAAAATCACGCAACCATATCAATTGATCCAGAAAAAGCACTTGACAAAATGCAACCCTCTTTCTTGATAAAATCTCTCAGCAAAGTGGGAATAGAAAGATCATACCTCAACATCATAAAATCCATATATGATAAACCCACAGCTAACATCATACTCAATGGGCAGAAACTAAAACCATTTCCCCTAATAACAGGAACAAGACAGGCATGCCCACTCTCACCTCTCCTATTCGACATAGTACTGGAAGTATTAGCCAATGCAATTAGACAAGAAGAAGAAATAAAAGGCATCCAAATTGGAAAAGAAGAAGTAAAGTTGTCCTTATTTGCAGGTGACATGATCCTGTATATAAAAAACCCGAAGGACTCCATTCCAAAACTAATTGACTTAATAAATGAATTCGGCAATGTAGCAGGATACAAAATTAATGCCAAGAAATCTGTGGCATTTCTATACACTAATAGTGAAATTACAGAAAGAGAGAATCAAAAAGCAATCCCATTTACCATCACCTCAAAAAAAATTAAGATACCTATGTATAAACCTACCTAAGGAGGTAAAAAACCTATAAGTAGAAAACTACAAGACATTGAAAAAAGAGATAGAGGAAGACGTAAAGAGATTGAAGAGCATACTCTGCTCATGGATTGGGAGAGTCAACATCATTAAAATGTCCATACTACCTAAATCAATCTATAAACTCAATGCACTACCCATTAAAATACCAATGACATATTTCACAGACCTAGAAAGAACTCTTCAAAGATTCACCTGGAACAAAAAAAAAAGACCCCAAATAGGCACAGCAATCCTGAGAAAGAAGAATAAAGCAGGTGGGATCTCAATACCAGATTTCAAGCCACATTACAAAGCAACTGTTCTCAAAATAGCCTGATACTGGCACAAGAATAGACATATAGACCAATGGAATAGAATCGAGAACCCATATATCCATCTAAACCACTATGCTCAACTAATATTTGACAATGGAGGCATGAACATTCAATGGAGCCAAGATAGCCTCTTCAATAAATGGTGCTGGGAAAATTGGACAGATAGATGCAAAAAAATGAAACAGGACCACCAACTTACACCAAATACAAAAATAAACTCAAAATGCATACAGGACTTAAACATTAGAAGGGAAATCATAAAATACTAGAGCATCCATACGCAGCACAATGTCAGACATATGCCAAAATAACTTCTTCATGATACTGCTCCAAAGGCAATGGAAGCTGAAGAAAAAATAAACAAATGGGACTACATCAAAATACAAAGCTTTTGCACAGCAAAAGAAACCTTCCACAAAACAACAGGAAAGACCATTGTATGGGAGAACATATTTGCAAATGGTATCACTGATAAAGGTTTAATCTCCAACATCTACAGCCAACTTATACAACTTAATTATACGAAGATAAAGGATCCAATAAAAAAAATGGGCAAAGGACCTAAATAAAACCTTTTCAAAAGACGACAGAAGTAAGGCCAAGAGACACATGAAAACATGTTCAAAGTCACTAGTTATCAGAGAGATGCAAATCAAAACGACAATTCCATACCATCTTACACCTGTCAGAATGGCAATCATCAACAAATCAACAAACGACAAGTGTTGGCGAGGATGCAGAGAAAAAGGAACCCTTGTGCACTGTTGGTGGGAATGCAGACTGGTGCAGCCACTATGGAGAACAGTATGGAGTTTCCTCAAAAAACTAAAAATGGATCTCCCATTTGATCCAGAAATTCCACTCTTAGGAATTTATCCTAAGAAATTACAAACACCAATCAGAAAGGATTTGTGCACCCCTATGTTCTTAGCAGCACAATTTACAATAGCTACAATTTGGAAACAGCCTAGGTGCCCGTCAGCAGATGAGTGGATCAGAAAACTGTGTTACATCTACACAATGGAATTCTATGCTGCCATTAAAAAGAAGGAACTCTTACCATTTGCAGCAACCTGGATGGAACTGGATAGCCTTATGCTTAATGAAATAAGCTGTTCTATGAAGGAGAAGCACCACATGATCTCCCTCATTTGTGTATAATAAAGAACATTGTAAGCTGATGAACAAAAGGATAGATACAGAGGCAGTAAATCACCATAGAGACTGTCATATTATAGCAGGAAGATTACGGAGAGGTGGGGTAGATAAGAGATCAATCAACGGACTTGCATGCATGCATATAAGCATAACCAATGAACATAGACACAGGGGGGTTGGCGTATGCCTGGGAGGGAGGGGGCCAATGGGGAGATATGTATACATGTAACACAATAAAAAATTAAAAACAAAACAAATCAAAAAAGTAATTAATATAAATAAATAAAAAATATAAAATAAAAATATATAAATAAAAATTCAGTTATGGGTGCAGCCACCTATGAGAACAGTATGAGTTTCCTCAAAAAACTAAAAATGGAACTCCCATTTGACCTGGTGATCCCACTTCTAGGAATGTATCCCAAGAAACTAGAAACACCAATTAGAAAGGATATATGCACTACTATGTTCATATCAGCACAATTTACAATAGCTAAGAACTGGAAACAGCCTAAGTGCCCATCATCAGATGACTGGATTGAAAAAAAATTGTGGTACATCTATCTACACAATAGAATACTATGCTGCCATAAAAAGAGTTCTTACCATTTGTAACAGCATGGATGAAAATGGAGAGCATTATGCTACATGAAATAAGCCAGTTGAAGAAAGATAAATATCACATAATCTCACTCATTTATGGAATATAATGAACAACATAAAATGATGAACAAAAATAGATCCAGAGACAATGAAACATTGATCAAACCTCAGAGGGAAGGTAGGGGATGGTGGGGGTAAGGGAGAGAGATCAACCAAAGGACTTTATGCATGCATATAAACCTAACCAATGGACACAGACAAGAGGGGGGTGAGGGCATGAATGTTGGAGGGTTGGGGGTTAATGGGGGCATAAATACACATATGTAACACCTTAATCAATAAAGAAATTTAAAAAATAAAAATAAAAATCCAGTTATGGTCAGTGGCCTGAATGTAGAAATAAATTAGATAGTTGGTGGAATTATTAAAGACTAAAGATTTTTTAAAACAGCAGTGGATTTGAAAGTGTTGACTAAAGACTGTTTAAAGGTTGAATTGAACATTTTGACTAAGGAGGAAAGGAAGTAAAAACAGAAATGGACCAATAATAGGACAAAAATGGAAGGCTCATAGGACTGAGGAACTCAGTGAAAATAAAGAACAGAGGAGGTGGGAATAATGGAATGAGTTTAACAAATAAGAGGTAGTGCTCAAAGAGCTAGTAGCAGCACGCTTTCTGATGTGGTGTAATTCTGGTGAGAGATTAAGTCGACTGTGAGGCCCTAGGAGTATGTTTCTGAATAGAGGGGAAATCCCTTGTAGTAAAAAAGGTCCAAGAATTGTGGGCAGCAGTGTTTGGCCTGCAGTATGATTAAGACACTGCAGTTGAGGTGGAGAAACTGAATGAGAATGTGGTATTATAGACCTTGGAGAATGTAGGTGAGTGGTCTAGGAGCCAAGAGAATATAGTGATGACGAAAGGTAGAAAATATATGTCTTGATATCTTAGAAAGGAGGGTCTTTTATAAGAGAGTGGAAGGAAGCATTGTGAGGTTAGGGTAATTAATTGTTAAAATATTTTAGCCACTCTAAAATGGCCAGAACAGAAACTTCTAAATTAAGTGACTATGAAGTAGGGAAATGATTTGGTGGTTTGTGAGAGCCTCCTTGAAAAAAACACTAGGTTCAATGTGCGTGCTATAAACCAAAGCAATAATTATCCTTGCAACTATTGATGTAGAATGTAAGAGTAGAGTGATTTGCAATAGTTCCTCATGCTGGTCCTGTGGGAAAAGGGTGTTCAATCATTCCCATTTGCAAAGGAAGGAATAGACAATGGTTCTGTGGTTAGATTTAAAGCAAAGTTATTGATTGAATTCCTTCTAATTGGCTATCACTTTCTAATTGGCTAATGATGTACAGGCCCCTTGAAACTTCCAAAAGAATGTCCAGGAATCCAGGCTGCACAGTAGTGATAAATGATAACTTGAACAACCTTGTTTCTTTCCTAAGGGCAACCACTGGACAACTCTATAGGACTATTATGTGGGCCTTTTCCCTTACTTCTGGTTATAGATGAGATATTTGTACCATCAGTAATTTTTATCATTAGTACATATTGACATACTATTTGTATCTAGGTTTTAAACTTATTTATAGCCAAAGATACTGTGAATTTATATACTTGGATGTTAAGCATTTATATTTAGTGCAAATAAAATAGTGTTACCATCTCTGTATTTATTTATTACCTTAAAAATATCACCTTCCTCCCTTTGCTGAATTTATGAACTTTGCCCTGTTAAGTCAAGGAAAATTTTTCAATTTCCAGGGTTCGCTATGGATTTTACAGCGATTCTTGGTTTTGGGCAATGGGAAGATCAATCTATTTTGGAAGAATAGTGCCAAGGACAATTAACAAGGAAGTGGAATTGTAAGGCTAAGATGTGTGTAGGCAACAGGGGGATAGAATGTCTTCTCTAGAGGTTTCTCTGGAAAGAGTTATAGCTAAAGGTTTTATTTTTTTTCCCCTTTTCTCTAAAAGGAGCCATTGTTTTGGTTTGTTTCCCAGAATGTCCTTATTGTTATTTTATCTTTTAATTTGTTGTTCTGTAGATCAGAAAAACAGACTATCTAAATGTATATGATCATCTTATTTATAGACAAATGTCTCTGATTCAAAGTTGTTGTAAGTGAATATATATTTTTAAAAAGAATTTCAGCTTGCTTTGAGATGAAGGATTTTGTTTTCAGTACAGGCTAACCATAGGGCAAGTGCTCTTTTTTTAAATATTAATTTTTATTAATTTTTATACTTATCTCCCCATTGCCCCCCTCCCTCCCAGGCGTACCCCGACCCCCCAGTGTCTGTGATCATTGGTTATGTTTATAAGCATGCATACAAGTCCTTTGATTGATCACTTATTTACCTCACCTAACTTTAATCTTTCTGCTATAATTTCACAGTCTGTTTGATGCTTTATGATTTTTGTCCTCCTGAGAATTATCAGTCTACTCCCTTTCTGTGCTCCTGAATATATTATATTCACTAGTTTATTCTGTTGATCAGATTTTTAATTCACTTAATTTTTAGATTCACTTGTTGATAGATGTGTATTTGTTGTTCATAATTTTTTGTCTTTTACCTTTTTCTTCTTCCTCTTCTAAAAGAGTACCTTTCAGCATTTCATATAATACTGGTTTGGAGTTGATGAACTCCTTTAGCTTTTTCTTCTCTGTGAAGGTCTTTATCTGCCCTTCAATTCTGAATGATAGCTTTGCTGGATAGGTTATTCTTGGTTGTAGGTTCTTGTTGTTCATCACGTTGATTATTTCTTGCCACTCCCGTCTGGCCTGCATCGTTTCTGTTGAGAAATCAGCTGACAGTCGTATGGGTGCTCCCTTGTAGGTAATAAACTGTTTTTCTCTTGCTGCTTTTAATATTCTCTCTTTCTCTTTTGCTCTTGGCATTTTAATTATGATGTGTCTTGGTGTGGTCCTCTTTGGATTCCTTTTCTTTGGGGTTCTGTGTGCTTCCTGGACTTGTAAGTCTATTTCTTTTACCAGATGTGGGAAGTTTTCAGTCATTATTTCTTTAAACAGGTTTTCAGTATCTTGCTCTCTCTCTTCTTCTGGCACCCCCACAATTCTGATGTTGGTACGCTTGAAGCTGTCCCAGAGGCTCCTTACATTATCTTCACATTTTTGGATTCTTTTCTCTTCTTGCTTTTCCAGTTGAATGTTTTCTGCTTCTTTATATTTCAAATTTTTGACTTGATCCTTGCATTTCTCTAGTCTGCTGTTAGTACTCTGTATAATAGTTTTTATTTCAGTCAGTGTATTTATCATCTCCTCTTGGGTCTCACTAAATTTATCCATCTTTTCTAGCATATTCTTGAAAAACCTTATAAGCGTGGTTTTGAACTCTATATCTAGTCGTTTTTTTTCCTCCATTTCTTTTGCTTGTAATCCCTTCCCTTATCTCGGCATTTTCACTGTGCCGGGGAAACTTCTGTGCTGGATTCAGCCTCAGAAGCCTCTGTTGAGCTTGGGAGGGGTGGAGTTTCAGGGCTTAAGCGACCGCCTTGCCTTCCAGTCGGCCCCGCCCTCCACGGCCCCTGAGTCTCACGTGACTGGGTAATGGCTGGAGCGGTCCCTGTGTGGCGCGCACCCGCAGTGCCACTGCCTTTCCGGCTCCCCTGCGAACCAGGACCACACGAGTCTAGGTCTCCAGGGTTTCGCCCAAAACAGGGGCTTAGTGGAGTCAGAAGTGGCACAGTTCGGAGGGTCTGTCTCCAGCCCACTCGCGAAAGCCAGCGGCATAATCAGCAATCTGTCCTCCGTGTGGTGCCGTGCAGGACCAGACCTCCGATCCTTTGCGACTCCCCTAAATTTCCGTGCACTTCTCCCTTTTCACAGTCCAAACTCCCCCCGTATGAGTTTCAGCTGGATCTGGGGTTTAGTGTCGCAGGACAAGGGGTTCAATGCCTTTGAGAGTCTCCGTGTCCCTCCTGCCAGAGAAAGCCAGCCAGGTACTCAGGCACCCGCTCTCTCCTCGCGTGCGTCTCCGTACCTCAGCTTTTTGCAGCTCCTCTGGGTCTCTGTGAGCCCCTCTCTTTCCCTCTAGTTGTAGAACTTCCACTCAGCCAGCTTTCCTGTGGTTCTGGATGATGTCCGTTCTGTCTTTTAATTGTAGTTTTGAAATTGTTGTGCGAGGCAGCAGTATAGGTGTTTACCTATGCCACCATCTTGGATTTCTATCGCAAGTGCTCTTTTGTGTTGGTGATCTTCAGGATACTTGGTTGAATGAAGTATGGCATCTCCTCACTGTAGTCTTTTTTATTGATATATATTGCTAGAGTTCAGTTTGCCAGCACTCAAGCACTATGTAGTTTTATTTGGCAGATGTATCTACAATCTTTAATATTTGGATGAAGAGAGCCATCCAAATATAATAGTGATTCCATTAAATCACCTCTTAACTGGTTTCTCTTTCCACAATCTCCCAATCAATGCCCTAGGGCAGTGATCATCAAACTGCTTGCAAGCTACATACAGCTCTTTGGCCCCTTGAATGTGGCTCTTCCACAAATTACCACAGCCTGAGTGAGTTTATTTTGAAGAAGTGGCATTAGAAGAAGTTTAAGTTTAAAAAATTTAGCTCTCAAAAGAAATTTCAATCGTTGTACTGTTGATATTTGTCTCTGTTGACTAATGAGTTTGCCGACCATTGAGGGGTTGTGATGTTGTTTATGATTTGATTTTCTAATTTTTTTTCCAGTGAGCAGCAGGACTCCCTAAGGTACCCTCCAAGTGTTTTAGCCCCCAGTTTCTTCCATGAATTCTCAAATGAGAGTGTGACAGATGCCCAAAGAAGCCCTCAGGTAGGGGAAGATGAGGTGCTTCTTCACACCTCTTTGCAGTTTCACACTTGCACATGAATGCTTCCTGGTACACCCACACCCCATCTGTTCTTACACTGCTTCATAAAACTAGATATAATTATTAATAGTATAGTTTCCTTGAATTTGCCTTATTGGAAAGTTACTTATAAGTTGGGTGAGTACCAGGAGAAAATAATTCAGATATTGATTCCTTCGGAATTGGATCTCCAAGATGCATTCAGGTAAAATACCCCCCTAAGAATGTATCACTGGATTTCCAAGAAGGTAATAAATATACCAAGTGGAGAACAATCCTGGAAGATCTTGCACTGTTTGTACTTAGAGGGTTACCTTGGTTCATATTTAATGGGCCAGAGCCCTTGTTACAAAGCTCCCTTCAGGAAAGGCAGAGACATCATGTAAAGTCTAGGTGTGATATGGGCCTCAGAGGCTGATGGACTGAGTCAGTATTTCCTTGTTACATTTAGTCCTGTCAATATCGTGAGGCTTAGTGGATTTGGATTTGGATGGGTAGCATCAAAACAAACACAATGTCAATGAATTTGGCTATTAAACATCAGTTTCAGTCAACCTGAACTTCTAGGTCAGGTTTCTATAGAATTACTTTCTGTGCTTTTTGACCCTTCAGAGACAGCTATTGAGTATTTTGTTTTCTCTGTCTTTACTTGTTCTAAACTCTATACCCATCCCCAAAAATATTCTCATTTCATCAGGTGTCTGGGGAGATTCACTTTTCTACTGAAACACCATTAAACATTCTTCTGAATTTACTCTTCCTTATTAAGAAATACAAAATATTTTTTAATATAATGAAAATTCTAAAGAAAGTATTTACTTTGATAAATTGAGGTTCTGCTCAACTACACATTGCTGGGCTTGCTTGTTGGGCAACTATATTAAAACATATAAAGTTGAATGTGTTCTCTTGTGCCCTTTGCTCTCTTTCATCCCCACTCCTGCTTTTCACTTTCCCTTTCTTATAGGTTTTAGTTGACTCCCCCACCTACAAGCTCTGTTTATTTTTTTTTGTTGTTGTTGCAAACATTTCAGGTTCTGAGTTGTAAAGCCAAAGATAAGGACATTCCTTTTATCTGCATTCTTCTGCTAATGTTCTATCTAGAAGCCTTTAAAATATTTATAAACCTTTCCACTATATATACAGGGTAATCTAAGATTGTTGGTAGAGTATTAAATTTGACGTAAAAGAGTTATCAAGCTTTCAGATTAAATTGGCGAACTGAAATAAGCGAACACCCAAGAAAATTTAAGTGTACCGGACAAAAAGCTGTTTCTAAAGTATTAATTAAAATTTCTATTGATAGCTCATCTCATGGTAAAATTGCTAAATATGTAATGAACATAAAACAGGCATATTTGTGTGCAAAAATTAAAATTTAAATTTATCAAGTTTGCATTAAAAATTTATCAAATTTTCCATTAATCAAAAAAGGGGGGCTTTTTTGAGAGAAAATGGCGGTGGAGTAGAAGGACGCATCTGGATCTTTGTCGCTGGGCAGAGAGAGAGGGAGCAGCTGAGAGTTGCATTGGGAGTGTTTGTTGGCAAGCTAGGAGTCAGTTGTTCTCCAGGGGAAGGCGGGGAACTGCTGGAAGGGGCTCTCCCGGCCAGGCAGCCCCACTGCCACGGGGTTTTTGTCGGCCAGAGCCACCAGCGTGAACGTGGAGCCCGAGCCATCTTGCAGTGGGAGGTGGATGTCTGCGGTGGTCTGAAGCCTTCGGCTGGGCACCCATCGAGCAGCCAGGGACCCGGGACCCAGAACTCCCCTCTCCAATCGGCGCAGACACACAGTGGAATCAGAGATCCACAAAGCACATGGAAAGGTCAGATTGCGCCTGACTTAAGGGGGATGTGGATGTCTGCCAAGGTCTGAAAGCTGAGGCTGATGGAGGCACCCACAGAGCAGCCAGGACCCAGAGCTCAGCTTCCCAGGCAGCACAGATGCGCAGGAGGAGGATTCAGAGATCCACAGGGCGCTAGTAGAAGGGTCAGATTTCGTCTGGGCCAGGGTGAGGTCTCCTACCCCCGCAGGGCAGAGACGCGCACACTGTGGGAGCCGGGCTTTGGGAAAGCTGCCTCTGGAGAGGTCCGCAGAGGTGGTCAGGGCGTGATCCCTGAGTGTGAAGGCAAACCCTCTGAGCTGTTGACAGAAGAGAGCTCTGGAAAACGACTCGTTTTTCTTTTTTTTTTTCTGGGGCAGAGGGACAGCCTGGGAGTTATTGCGGGGCCCCCCCCCCCTGCAAAACCCCCACAAACTGGTTTTGAGAACCGCAGAGTAGCAGGATCTGAGCACAGCCTAGAGAGGTCCTGTGCTTTGTCTCAGAGATCAATTCCGAAACACTGCCACCCAGTGGATGACACACAAATTGACTCTTGCATAACCACAAAAGAATAAAGAGATTAAAACACAAGAGGGGAACACAGGGAACTGCAATACCTCCCCTACTGGGAAACAGGAGTGCCAAGCAGAATAATAGTGGAAGTGAAGGACCATTCTATTTTTCTTCTTTTTTTTTATTTTTCCTTTTTTTTAATTTTTTATTTTTTATTTTTCATTTTCACATATTTTAATTAAAAGAATATTTTTTCTTTCTGCCTCAATTGATTTTTACCTTTATAATTTTTACATTTTTGTTTTAAACTAGTATTATTAATTACCACTAGTACTTTACCGTTTTTGGGGAAAAAAAGTGTCATTTTCTCTTTATTTTATTTCGGGATTAGAGTTCTACATTCTATTTTCATCTTTCCTTTAGCATAATTTTACTCCAACTCAACTCTACCTTTATGCCAACACTTTCCTCCTAACTTTCCCCATTTTGTTGTCTTGTTTCTCTTTCCCTTTTCCAACTTTAGATTCTCCCTATTTTTCTCTTTACCTGGTTAAAATTTCACCCCATTTATATATCTAATTTCAAATCCCCTACTACAAGTCCACACAAACCTCTCTCCTCTTGTCTTCACTAGCCAAAAAGTTGTTTTTTCTCTATGTCCTTTTGTTGCTATTTGCCTAAAAAGTGATTATATCGATTTTTTGAATTTTTTTGTGAGATTGTTTTAATTTATTCTACTTGTTTTATTTTGCTTTTTGCTTATTCTGTTTTCTACCTCTCTTTTCCCTCACCTCCCTCGTTACCCGATGCTATTTGCAAATTGCCTTAATCTCTAGGTACTGGTTGCTGGCCTTTATTGGGATTAGTGACTGTTCTATTGGAGTTGTCTCCTGACATCTATATTTTGTTCCTTTTTTCTCTCTTATACACTTTCATTTCTCTCTGACTTTTTTTTCTTCCTCTTTCCTTCTCCTTTTTCTCCTTTTCATTTTCTTATTTTATTTTATTTTATTGTTCATTTATTTATCTTTTTTTTCTCACTCTCCCAATTTCATTTTGGCACTTCTTTCTTTTCTTTTTTCCTCATTTTCCTCTTCTTCTTTCTCTATTTACCCCTAATTTGTCTTTCATTGGTGGTCACCTTATTTGTGATTATTAACATCTTGAATACATTTCTACTCAGTGCCTTGTGTGCTGTACCTGGTCGTGTTGTAGTTTGTGCCTTTCAATCAACATAGGAGAGAGAACTACATAACCAGACACCCAGAGAAGAAAGACGATGGGCAGAAAAAGAAACAGCCCACATAAGACAGAAAGGCAGGTTTCACCAGAAAAGGAAGTAAATGAAATAGAACCACAAATAAGCCTACCAGAGAAATAGTTCAGAGAAATTATCATAATGTGGTTGAAAAGAATGGAAGACAAATTTGACAATATGAGTAAGAGCCAAGAGGAAATGAAGAAGAACCTAGAGGAGGTGAAGAATCAGCAAGAAGAAATGCAGAAGAACCTAGAGGAGGTGCAGAATAAACAAGAAGAAATGAAAAATGACTTCACTGCTATAAAGAACTCAATAGAAAGCATCAAAAGTAGACTAGAAGAAGCAGAGGACCACATCAGTGAGCTAGAAAACATGGTAGGAAAAAATACCCAAGTACAGCAGCTTCTAGAAAAAAAAGTTAAAAAGCAAGAGGAGAGCCTCAGGGAACTTTGGGATGACATGAAACAAAACAACATCCGCATAATTGGGGTTCCAGAAAGAGTGGAAACTGAACAAGGTTTAGAAAACGTGTTTGAAGAAATAATGACAGAAAATTTCCCCAATATAGAAAAGAAAAAACCCTCACAAATCCAAGAAGCTCACAGAGTACCAAGCAAAATGAACCGCAACAAACTGACACCGAGGCACATTATAATTAAATTGGCAAACATTGACAACAAAGTAAGAATCTTAAAAGCAGCCAGAGAGAAACAGAAAGTTACCTACAAAGGAACCCCCATAACACTAGCTACTGACTTCTCAACAGAAACTCATCAGGCCAGAAGGGAATGGAATGAAATATACAAAGTCATGCAAAGGAAGTGTCTGAATCCAAGAATACTGTACCCTGCAAGACTCTCAATCAAAATTGAAGGTGAAATCAAAAGCTTCACAGACAAAAAAGGACTAAGGGAATATATTACCACCAAACCAGCAATGCAAGAAATGTTAAAAGGTCTGCTGTAATAAAAAGAAAGAGGAAGCGAAGAAGGAACTCAGGGTTAAGGACTAAAAATGGCAACAGATAAGTACTTATCAATAATAACTTTAAATGTAAACGGATTAAATGCTCCAATTAAAAGACATAGGGTAACCGATTGGATAAGAAAACATGATCTATATATCTGCTGTCTGCAAGAAACACACCTCAGGAAAAGAGATGTACACAGATTGAGGGTGAAGGGATGGAAGATGGTATTTCAGGCAAATGAAAACGAAAAAGAAAGCTGGGGTTGCAATACTTATATCTGACAAATTAGATCTCAAAGTGAAGGACATAACAAGAGATAAAGAAGGCCACTTCATAATCCTAAAGGGAACAATCCAACAAGAAGAAATAACTCTGGTAAACATATATGCACCCAATATAGGAGCACCTAAATACATAAAAAAACTTTTGGAGGATATTAAGGGAGAGATTGACAGCAATACAATCATAATAGGAGACTTTAATACCCCACTGTCACCATTGGACAAATCCTCTAAACAAAAAATCAGCAAAGAAACATCAATCCTAAATGACTCACTAGACCAGATGGAATTAATTGACATCTTCAGAACATTTCACCCCAAAGCCACAGAATATACATTCTTCTCCAGTGCACATGGGTCATTTTCAAAGATAGATCATATGTTGGGTCATAAGAAAAGTCTCTTCAAATTCAAGAAGATAGAAATCATATCAAGCATTTTCTCACACCACAGTGGCATGAAACTGGAAATCAACTATAATAAAAACAATAGAAAGAAATCAAACCCATGGAGACTAAACAGCATGCTATTAAACAACGACTGGGTAACCAGAGAGATCAAGGAAGGAATCAAAAACATCATGGCAACAAATGACAATGACAACACAATAATACAAAATTTATGGGACACAGTGAAAGCAGTCTTGAGAGGGAAGTTTATAGCCCTACAAGCCTACTGCAAAAAACAGGAAACAATGGTAATAAATTACCTAAACCTACAACTCAAAGAGCTAGAATGAGAGCAACAAGAAAAGCCCAGTGTACTCAGAAGGAAGGAAATAGCGAAGATCAGAGCGGAGATAAACAACCTGGAGACCAAAGAAACAATTCAAAAAATCAACAAAACAAAGAGCTGGTTCTTTGAAAGGATAAACAAGATTCATGGACCCCTAGCCAGGCTCACCAAGAAGCAAAGAGAGAAGACCCAAATAAACAAAATCAGAAATGAAAGAGGAAAAATAACAACAGACCCTGTGGAATACAAAGGATTGTTAAAAAATACTATGAACAACTCTATTCCAACAAATTGGACAACCTGCAAGAAATGGACATTTTCCTAGAAAAATATAACCTCCTAAAACTCAATGAGGAGGAAGCCAAACATCTCAATAGTCCAATAACTATGGAAGAAATTTAAGCAATAATCAAAAAGCTTCCAGCAAATAAAAGCCCGGGTCCAGATGGCTACACAGGAGAGTTTTACCAAACATTCAAGGAAGAATTAAAACCTATCCTCCTCAGACTATTCAAAAACATTCAAGAAGAAGGAATACTACCAAACACCTTCTATGAAACCAGCATCACCCTAATACAAAAAAAAGATAAAGATAACACAATGAAAGAGAATTATAGGCCAATATCTCTCATGAACATAGATGCCAAAATCCTCAACACAATTCTAGCAAACCGGATCCAGCAGTACATCAGAAAGATCATACACCATGACCAAGCAGGATTCACCCCAGGAATGCAGGGATGGTTCAATATCCGCAAATCAATAAATGTGATACATCACATAAACAAATTAAGAGATAAAAATCACATAGTCATATCAATTGATGCAGATAAAGCATTTCACGAAATGTAACATCCTTTCTTGATAAAAACTCTCAGCAAAGTGGGAATAGAAGGATCATACCTCAACATCATAAAAGCCATATACGATAAACCCACAGCTAACATCATACTCAATGGGCAAAAACTAAAACCATTTCCCCTAAGAACAGGAACAAGACAGGGATGCCCACTCTCACCTCTCCTGTTTCACATAATACTGGAAGTATTAGCAATTGCAATTAGACAACAAGAAGAAATAAAAGGCATCCAAATTGGAAAAGAATAAGTAAAGCTGTCTTTATTTGGAGATGACATGATATTGTACATAAAAAAACCCAAAGGACTCCATTCCAAAACTAATTGACTTAATTAATGAATTCGGCAATGTAACAGGATACAAAATTAATGCTAAGAAGTCTGTGGCATTTCTATACACTAACAGTGAAATTATAGAAAGAGAAACTAAAAAAGCAATCCCATTTACCATTGCACCAAAAAAATTAAGATACCTAGGAATAAACCTAACTAAAGAGGTAAAAGGCCTTTATGCAGAAAACTACAGGACACTGAAAAAAGAGATAGAGGAAGATGTTAACAGATGGAAGAGCATACCATGCTCTTGGATTGGGAGAATCAACATCATTAAAATGTCCATACTACCCAAAGCAATTTACAGATTCAACACACTACCCATTAAAATACCAACGACATATTTCACAGACCTACAAAGAATTCTTCATAGATTCATCTGGAACCAAAAAAGACCACGGATAGCTACAGCAATTCTGAGAAAAAAGAATAAAGTAGGTGGGATCTCAATACCAGACTTTAAGCTATACTACAAAGCAACTGTTTTCAAAACAGCCTGGTACTGGCACAAGAAGAGACATATAGATCAATGGAATAGAATGGAGAACCCAGATATCCACCCAAACCACTATGCTCAGTTAATATTTGACAAAGGAGGCATGAACATTCAATGGAGTCAAGATAGCCTCTTCAATAAATGGTGTTGGGAAAATTGGACAGATACATGCAAAAAATTGAAACCGGACCACCAACTTACACCAAATACAAAAATAAACTCAAAATGGATACAGGACTTAAACATTAGAAGGAAAACCATAAAAATACTAGAGGAATCCACAGGCAGCACAATCTCAGATATATGCCTAAAGAACTTCTTCACTGATACTGCTCCAAAGGCAATTGAAGCTAAAGAGAAAATAAACAAATGAGACTACATCAAAATAAAAAGCTTTTGCACAGCAAAAGAAACCATCAACAAAACAACAAGAAAGATCAATGCATGGGAGAACATATTTGCAAATGCTATCACTGATAAAGGTTTAATCTCCAAAATCTACAGCCAACTTATACAACTTAATAAA
>JAAGEH010000037.1:2542111-2619788 GCA_011751065.1 Lasiurus cinereus
GTCTGAATCCAAGAATACTGTACCCTGCAAGACTCTCAATCAAAATTGAAGGTGAAATCAAAAGCTTCACAGACAAAAAAGGACTAAGGGAATATATTACCACCAAACCAGCAATGCAAGAAATGTTAAAAGGTCTGCTGTAATAAAAAGAAAGAGGAAGCGAAGAAGGAACTCAGGGTTAAGGACTAAAAATGGCAACAGATAAGTACTTATCAATAATAACTTTAAATGTAAACGGATTAAATGCTCCAATTAAAAGACATAGGGTAACCGATTGGATAAGAAAACATGATCTATATATCTGCTGTCTGCAAGAAACACACCTCAGGAAAAGAGATGTACACAGATTGAGGGTGAAGGGATGGAAGATGGTATTTCAGGCAAATGAAAACGAAAAAGAAAGCTGGGGTTGCAATACTTATATCTGACAAATTAGATCTCAAAGTGAAGGACATAACAAGAGATAAAGAAGGCCACTTCATAATCCTAAAGGGAACAATCCAACAAGAAGAAATAACTCTGGTAAACATATATGCACCCAATATAGGAGCACCTAAATACATAAAAAAACTTTTGGAGGATATTAAGGGAGAGATTGACAGCAATACAATCATAATAGGAGACTTTAATACCCCACTGTCACCATTGGACAAATCCTCTAAACAAAAAATCAGTAAAGAAACATCAATCCTAAATGACTCACTAGACCAGATGGAATTAATTGACATCTTCAGAATATTTCACCCCAAAGCCACAGAATATACATTCTTCTCCAGTGCACATGGGTCATTTTCAAAGATAGATCATATGTTGGGTCATAAGAAAAGTCTCTTCAAATTCAAGAAGATAGAAATCATATCAAGCATTTTCTCACACCACAGTGGCATGAAACTGGAAATCAACTATAATAAAAACAATAGAAAGAAATCAAACCCATGGAGACTAAACAGCATGCTATTAAACAACGACTGGGTAACCAGAGAGATCAAGGAAGGAATCAAAAACATCATGGCAACAAATGACAATGACAACACAATAATACAAAATTTATGGGACACAGTGAAAGCAGTCTTGAGAGGGAAGTTTATAGCCCTACAAGCCTACTGCAAAAAACAGGAAACAATGGTAATAAATTACCTAAACCTACAACTCAAAGAGCTAGAATGAGAGCAACAAGAAAAGCCCAGTGTACTCAGAAGGAAGGAAATAGCGAAGATCAGAGCGGAGATAAACAACCTGGAGACCAAAGAAACAATTCAAAAAATCAACAAAACAAAGAGCTGGTTCTTTGAAAGGATAAACAAGATTCATGGACCCCTAGCCAGGCTCACCAAGAAGCAAAGAGAGAAGACCCAAATAAACAAAATCAGAAATGAAAGAGGAAAAATAACAACAGACCCTGTGGAATACAAAGGATTGTTAAAAAATACTATGAACAACTCTATTCCAACAAATTGGACAACCTGCAAGAAATGGACATTTTCCTAGAAAAATATAACCTCCTAAAACTCAATGAGGAGGAAGCCAAACATCTCAATAGTCCAATAACTATGGAAGAAATTTAAGCAATAATCAAAAAGCTTCCAGCAAATAAAAGCCCGGGTCCAGATGGCTACACAGGAGAGTTTTACCAAACATTCAAGGAAGAATTAAAACCTATCCTCCTCAGACTATTCAAAAACATTCAAGAAGAAGGAATACTACCAAACACCTTCTATGAAACCAGCATCACCCTAATACAAAAACCAGATAAAGATAACACAATGAAAGAGAATTATAGGCCAATATCTCTCATGAACATAGATGCCAAAATCCTCAACACAATTCTAGCAAACCGGATCCAGCAGTACATCAGAAAGATCATACACCATGACCAAGCAGGATTCACCCCAGGAATGCAGGGATGGTTCAATATCCGCAAATCAATAAATGTGATACATCACATAAACAAATTAAGAGATAAAAATCACATAGTCATATCAATTGATGCAGATAAAGCATTTCACGAAATGTAACATCCTTTCTTGATAAAAACTCTCAGCAAAGTGGGAATAGAAGGATCATACCTCAACATCATAAAAGCCATATACGATAAACCCACAGCTAACATCATACTCAATGGGCAAAAACTAAAACCATTTCCCCTAAGAACAGGAACAAGACAGGGATGCCCACTCTCACCTCTCCTGTTTCACATAATACTGGAAGTATTAGCAATTGCAATTAGACAACAAGAAGAAATAAAAGGCATCCAAATTGGAAAAGAATAAGTAAAGCTGTCTTTATTTGGAGATGACATGATATTGTACATTAAAAAACCCAAAGGACTCCATTCCAAAACTAATTGACTTAATTAATGAATTCGGCAATGTAACAGGATACAAAATTAATGCTAAGAAGTCTGTGGCATTTCTATACACTAACAGTGAAATTATAGAAAGAGAAACTAAAAAAGCAATCCCATTTACCATTGCACCAAAAAAATTAAGATACCTAGGAATAAACCTAACTAAAGAGGTAAAAGGCCTTTATGCAGAAAACTACAGGACACTGAAAAAAGAGATAGAGGAAGATGTTAACAGATGGAAGAGCATACCATGCTCTTGGATTGGGAGAATCAACATCATTAAAATGTCCATACTACCCAAAGCAATTTACAGATTCAACACACTACCCATTAAAATACCAACGACATATTTCACAGACCTACAAAGAATTCTTCATAGATTCATCTGGAACCAAAAAAGACCACGGATAGCTACAGCAATTCTGAGAAAAAAGAATAAAGTAGGTGGGATCTCAATACCAGACTTTAAGCTATACTACAAAGCAACTGTTTTCAAAACAGCCTGGTACTGGCACAAGAAGAGACATATAGATCAATGGAATAGAATGGAGAACCCAGATATCCACCCAAACCACTATGCTCAGTTAATATTTGACAAAGGAGGCATGAACATTCAATGGAGTCAAGATAGCCTCTTCAATAAATGGTGTTGGGAAAATTGGACAGATACATGCAAAAAATTGAAACCGGACCACCAACTTACACCAAATACAAAAATAAACTCAAAATGGATACAGGACTTAAACATTAGAAGGAAAACCATAAAAATACTAGAGGAATCCACAGGCAGCACAATCTCAGATATATGCCTAAAGAACTTCTTCACTGATACTGCTCCAAAGGCAATTGAAGCTAAAGAGAAAATAAACAAATGAGACTACATCAAAATAAAAAGCTTTTGCACAGCAAAAGAAACCATCAACAAAACAACAAGAAAGATCAATGCATGGGAGAACATATTTGCAAATGCTATCACTGATAAAGGTTTAATCTCCAAAATCTACAGCCAACTTATACAACTTAATAAAAGGAAGATGAAGGATCCAATAAAAAAAATGGGCAACAGACCTAAATAGAAACTTTTCAAAAGATGACAGAAGGAAGGCCAAGAGACACATGAAAACATGTTCAAAGTCATTAATCATGCGAGAGATGCGAATCAAAACGACAATGCGATATCATCTTACACCTGTCAGAATGGCAATCATCAACAAATCAACAAACGACAAGTGTGGGCGAGGATGCGGAGAAAAAGGAACCCTTGTGCACTGTTGGTGGGAATGCAGACTGGTGCAGCCACTGTGGAGAACAGTATGGAGTTTCCTCAAAAACTAAAAATGGATCTCCCATTTGACCCTGTAATCCCACTCTTAGGAATTTATCCTAAGAAATTACAAACACCAATCAGAAAGGATTTATGCACCCCTATGTTCATAGCAGCACAATTTACAATAGCCACAATTTGGAATCAGCCTAGGTTCCCGTCAGCAGATGAGTGGATCAGAAAACTGTGGTACATCTACACAATGGAATTCTATGCTGCCATTAAAAAGAAGGAATTCTTACCTTTTGCAGCAACCTGGTTGGAACTGGAGAGCCTTATGCTTAGTGAAATAAGCCAGTCAATGAAGGAGAAGCATCACATGATCGCACTCATTGGGGGATAATAAAGAACATTATAAACTGATGAAGAAAAGGATAGATACAGAGATAGTAAAGCTTCAAACAGACTGTGAAATTACAGCAGGAAGATTAAAGTTAGGTGAGGTAGATAAGAGATCAATCAAAGGACTTGTATGCATGCATATAAGCATAACCAATGAACATAGACACTGGGGGGTTGGGGTATGCCTGGGAGGGAGGGGGGCAATGGGGAAATATGTATAAAAATTAATAAAAAATTAAAAAAAGGGGAGAGTAGGATAATATTATGTAAGGAAAAATATCTGGTAAGTAAATTACATCTAGAAAATTTTCATTTTAGAAAATTAATTTCCATTTGTAATAGTAACAGCAAGACACCCATGAAAAACACACATGGTGTCAAAATAAGACAAAGGAAAAGAGGGTAGGCAAAAATAAAAAGGACCCCAAGTCAATTTTATAGAAAAGATTCCTTTATTAACTCTTGGTTGAAAATATGTTTATATCCTTTCAGAAAACACCTCCAAGACCAAGTGGACTCCTGCAACGGAGAGGAACTGACAGGTCTGCACCAACCATGAAGGCAAGAGGAGAAACAGTCCAGAGATGGAAGACACGGACGAAACCTTGCCATGCGAGCAGTTAGCAACTGTGCATCGCTACAGGATGCCTAGGACCAAACCGAGAGGGTCAGACTGGCATTGCCACCATTTGTCCACTATCCAGATACCATTGATGACATGTACACATAAGGAACTGTTTGGCATTGAAACTGGGTCTCAAAGCTATCGGACATTAAATGTGCGACTCAAACATTTTTCTTTTGCTCTTATAGGTTTATTTCTAGCCTACAGGGGCAAGATGTTTTTAAAGACAAG
Organism: Lasiurus cinereus; assembly: GCA_011751065.1. NCBI lineage: Eukaryota > Metazoa > Chordata > Mammalia > Chiroptera > Vespertilionidae > Lasiurus > Lasiurus cinereus. The sequence continues at coordinate 2,546,981 of JAAGEH010000037.1, forward strand.
AATCAGGGGATGGAGGGAAGCAGATGCAGAGGCAAAGAAGCAATGAACAGACTGTCGTGCTACAGTGAGAAGACAGGGAAGGTTGGGGGGGAGGGGCCTGTAGGTGATCAAGGGAAGGACTTGTATCCATGTATGTGTAGGCATAGCCAGTGAATACAGGGCAATGGAGGGGTGGAGGGGAGACAGATGAGAGCATGTACTGGGGTGGGGAGGGGAATAAATAAATAAATAAATAAATAAATAAATAAATAAATAAATAAAATTTAAAATAAAAAAAATAAAATATTTCTAAATGTCTAGTGTTTTAGATTGGTATTTTTATTGGTGTCCTCATATGTCAACACCTTCTTCAAGATAGGATTATGATTGCTCCACTAATCTTGCCTTAGAATTCTTATGTTTACTCTGTATTTCTTTTTTCCTGAAGTTTGACAGAGAACCCATATATGATACCAAACTTAAACATTCAGAGAGTTTTGTGTTCTCTTCGTGTTTTCAGTCTTTTCTCTTGTATTGCTATGAAAATGTAGACCCTTTTCAACTAAACACGGGGCCATATTTCAAATAACTTCAGCCTTAAAGAAAGATTGTCCTCTAAAAGAAAGCACTGGCAAACTTCTTACATTTTATAAGATTAATGCTACTGTAGATGATGTTTTGTGTATCCTAATGTAAGGGTGCATCAGACATGATTGTTTTCAACAGTAAAAAATAAACATAGAAGAAATGAAAATACTCCAGTTTTTTAAAAATATATTTGTATTGATTTCAAAGAGGAAAGAAGAGGGAGAGAAAGAGATAGAAACATCAATAATGAGAGAGAGTCATTGACTGCCTGCCTCCTACAAGCTCCCCACTGGGAACTGAGCCCATATCCCGGACATGTGCCTTTGACTGGAATTGAACCTGGGACCCTTCAGTTTGCAGGCCGACACTCCATCCACTGAGCCAAACTGGCCAGGGCAAAATCCTCCAATTTTAATCTAAATGTTAGTCCAATGATTTTTAACCTATTTTGGCTTCTGATGGTCTGCTTTCACAATAAGGGATAGAATATTTGAAAAGATAGAAGAGCCGTGGTGATAGGAGTGTCGGTTCTGCAATCTCCATATGTTTAAATCCCAATTCTGCAACTTTCTAGTTGTGTGACCTTGTGCAAGTAAGTTAACTGTCTTCTTTTAGTTTCCTCATCTATAAAATAATAATATTACAGAACCCCATCTCATATGGTTGAGAATTATATGGGTAAACATATTTAGGTGTACATGTGTGGCACACATATAATTGACACATTTTAGATGCCAAGTTTATGATAATTTCTTTAAATATATTTTATTGATTTTTTACAGAGAGGAAAGGAGAGGGACAGAGAGCCAGAAACATCTATGAGGGAGAGACATCGATCAGCCGCCTCCTGCACACCCCACACTGGAGATATGCCCGTAACTAAGGTACATGCCCTTGACTGGAATCGAACCTGGTACCCTTCAGTCTGCAGGCTGACGCTCTATCCCACTGAGCCAAACCGGTCTCGAAAAGTTTATGATAATTTAATAGATTCCTTATAGAAGTAAAGGGCATTCTAATGTAATTAAGATGTAGAAAAAAATGTTATTGAAGTTACAATTCAGATTTCAGTACAATTGTCTTTCTTTTGAATATGATAATAAAATTCTTAGGTGGGTTACTGGTTGCTTGTATAACAGATTTTCTCCATCTGAAGCTTCTTACTTTGTGATCTTGGCCTTGTTAACTAGGCATGTTTTCCAGATGCAACTTTTTGCCCCTCACTTTCTCTTAGACTGTGTTAAATTTCTATGGGTGAGAAAGGCCTACACCCCCCCCCACCAAACTTTTCTGTATGTGTGTTGAAGACCCAGCATTGACAATTATTTCTGGATGCTCTGTAACATGTCCTTTGAGAGATTGTTTTAGGGGACACAAGAGCTAACAATGTTCATAAATGTTTTTGATTTTATAGTACAATCAAAATTTCTCATTATGATATATTTTCTAATATCCTTACTGAGAAAATGAATCAGATTTGGATCAGAATTAACTATCACTGTGAAAAGAGTAAGGTAATGAAAGGCATCTACTATGATGTTCTTCACTGGTTTTATGCTTAGAGATTCTTAAGGTGCTAAAGTTTTAAGCAGCCTTTTGGAATTAAAGCCATGGCAATCTTACATTACAATATATTGGTTTGGAGGGACACTATCTTGTCCTGTTGATGTTTGTGAAACTTTAAATTTGTTGGCTCTGACAAAGCATGTTAGTAGACAATGGAGAAGGGATTCTTTTGTTTGAATTCTAGGTCTCTCTCTCTCCTCTCTCTCTCTCTCTCTCTCTCTCTCTCTCTCTCTCTCTCTCTCTTTCTCTCTCTCTCTCTTGCTCTCTGTCTCTTCTCCCTCCCTCCCTCTCTCCCTCCCTCATAGTTCTAAAATTTTTATATGTATAGATCAGAGATAGTGCCTGAGATTCTGCATTTCTAACAAGATACCAGTATATTCTGATAGTGCTGCTCAATGGACCATTCTGATTAGTGAGGATGTAACAGATGATGGTAATGCCCCATTCGTGTTTCTTTCTTTTTCTTTGTTTTTAATCTTTATCCTAGGATATGTTTTTTTTAATTGATTTTAGAGAGAGACAGGAAGGGAGAAAGAGAAACATTGATATGAGAGTGAAACATGGATTGGTTGCCTCCTGCTCATGTCCTGACCATGGATTGATCCCATAACCTGGATATATGCTCTGACTTGGAATCAGACTCTCAGTCTTTTGGTGTATGGGACAGTACTCCAACCAACTGAGCCACACCAGCCAAGGCGCATCCATTTTTCTTTCTTTTGTTTAAAGAATAGGGGCTAGATCAGTTAATATTTAATTTTAATAATACTTGTTATATTTGAACTCATCCATGTTTCTTGACACTCACTTCTACACACTGGAGGTTGCTTATTGTTAACTTTGTCTGCCTGATTATTATTTTTATTTTTTTTGCCTATGGAAGCACTTGTTCTGTATGCTAGGTAAACATGGAGTGCCAGAAAATTAATGGTCCTGGAAGCATTCATTAACCCACGTCTGATGGGAACTTTATGGAAAAAGTATTATAGTTTCCTTGTCTCTTGGGATAAATTTCTCCAGAGTTCCACACAAAGGTTCAATACCTGTATTCATCCTTTATTAGATTATTTTCCCTCCCTGCCTCACTTCTCCATTCTTCTATAGATGCTTCCTAAAATGATCTCCCAAAAAATTTACAGAACTTGAATTTTATCTCAGGACCTGCTCCTGGGGGAATGCAAATCAATAACTATGCTAAATACTAGTATATATTTTTATTTTGTTAGTCTGGTTACTTGAGAGATACTATATCCTTTACCTTGAGTACTATTGCATTTAGCTTGATAAGTCAAATTATGTTAGCTGATGGATCATAGGTTTGACCTCCATATTAAGGAACATAAGGAATCTGAGTTGGAGTGCACTAGTTCTAAAAATTCCATAGTAACACACTAATACTGGTTTTAAGTACTTAGTACAACAACAATTGACTTAATGACATCAGATCACGGACAATTATTTGAAAAGAATATTCAAGTACAAGGGAATAAATAATTTTAGTATCTAAAATCAGTGTGTTTCATGTCAACAAGGATATTCATGAATTGAGTATATTGCACAAATTGGAAAAATGAAATCCCTAATGAATATTTAAAGGTTACACTGTTGCCATAGATATCTATATATTAATGAAGGATCAAAGGTAATTGGCCACTGTGCCTGTTTGTTTCACCAGGAAGCTACAGCTTCAAACATTCCAGGTGATCATAACATTGTCCCCCCTCCAGTACCACATTGTCTGGGGGTACCACATTGTTAGGGGCAGGTAAACACTTGTGTAATAGAAGTCAAAATGGTGCAGAAATAGATGCTTGACCAAAGAGGCCTACCAGTCTAATCTGAGAAGTTGATCATTGGCTAGGGAGTAGATCCCTAGGAAGCCCTTGAAAGCTTGGGAAATTGGTTATTTTGAAAAAGCTGGTTCTTTCCAAGCCAAAATATAAACCCAGCTTAATGAAGAAACTCTCTTTTTTTTCTCTGTCTCTTTCTCTAGCCCTCTCTCACCAACCTAGTAACTCACTTTTCTATTCATCAGTGTTCTCACTGTGGAATGTGCAAACATGCAGATCTACTAGCCACTGGGGCTGCAGCAGAACATTGTGGGCTCCAAAGGACTAAGATTTAATATGAAACAGAAACTCTGGACACTGGCCTTTGTTTTGGCCTTGCTGAAGACACTGTTCAACTTGTTCCAGGCAGGATGGTCAGGGATGGGATAGTGGGAATCCAGGAACAGAATTCCCAAATAAACCTTGCCACACTACACTCTCCAGTGCATGCATCCTTGGAATGCTTTCCTCATGATCCCATGGAAGAGCCTGGTTTCCACCAGCAACAACACTTGGCTAACTGGACTGCAACTTCCAAAGGTGACCTTTATACTAATTATCCAATTTGAGTTCCAATTTAGTATTCAATTGTCATAAAGTCACTAAGAACACAACTTCATAGCATCCTTCCAGAACAGATTCTTTAGTCTAATGGGAGCTTGATAATTTAAACATTAACATTATGCAGATATGGTCTCCCATTTGCTTTTATTTGGAGCTTACTAATCTTTTATACTGTGGTAGGGTTTGGGGGTGGTACATTAACAAGTTTTGGGTATTCAACAAGTCTTATTTTTCCTAAAGATTGTCTAAAGAAGTACTTGCTCAAGTGTCTGTTTTGACCATCAATGCTAACATGCAGTGAAATTGTGTGCACCCATTACTGTTTATGGCAAAGCTATAGCTGAAACAAATATAAATAAGCCTTTACCTTGTGTAATACTTTTCCATTTCAAAGTGCATTCTCTCATATTATCTGATGTAAAATACCTTCATATTTTAGATAGACAAAAGTTCATTGAATGTTGGAGTTACAAAAGGATGAATGACCAATTTGAAACAGTACCCCCCACAACATTCTATGACAGTAAGCCAAAGTCTAAGAATAGCAAGATTAATGAGGCATCAGGGACAAATTCAAGAGCCATGCTTAAATTTTGATTTAGGCTTCTTTCCTGGCTGCCATTCATCTAATTTTATGCAGACCTGGTTCACCAAACCCTAGTAACTTTAGTGAGAGTTTATTCCTAACCCCACCTCCACTCTCTAGCTCTCAGCCCCTATGGTGGCTTCAAATTTTCTATACAGGAAGAGCTGACAGGCAATTATCTATTGGTTGTGGGTCTAGAATACTTGTCTTAAAACTTTTAGCGGTATACTATTTTTATTTAAGTTGTATGCTGCACATCAATTTAAAAAATTCCAAGTCTTTCAAAGATTTTTTATTTAAACAATATGAGATTCTCTTATTATTTCCTAATTTTATTTGGAGTGCCTTGCCAAAGGCACCTTTTTTTAGTGACATCATGAGCAACCTCAAGCCTTAATCAGTTTACCAGAAGCTGTTTTGCATTATAGATCCCTGTGTGGATGGACAAGGCTGATAATCCCTTGATTTCTGCTTTTTGTGAAGCCTGCTGTTGCTGCTGTTCGTTGAGTGATTGTGATAACAACTTACCAGGCATGCTTTCCTGCATTCTCCTTTTTCATTACTTTTGGTAAAAAGGAGCAGCTTTCGAAAGACCATTTGGAGACATCTTTTTTAAAATATATTTTTATTAATTTTTTACAGAGGGGGAGGGAGAGAGATAGAAAGTCAGAAACATCGATGAGAGAGAGACATAGATCAGCTGCCTCCTGCACACCCCACAGTAGAGATGTGCCCGCAAGCAAGGTACATGCCCCCAACCGGAATGGTACCTGGGACCTTTCAGTCCGCAAGCCGACACTCTATCCACTAAGCAAAACCGGTCTCAGCCCATTTGGAGACTTCTTGTTTCTTGTGTTTGTAGGCTAGCCTCTTGTTAAACATTTTAAAAAGCATACACATTTTTGGAAAGCCCATAAAGGAGCCTCTTTCACATTCATGTGTAGATATTTCTTCACCAAGTCCAGAATTTGATGAATATTATGTGAACTGCAACGAGAAACTTGTGTTTCTTCCACTGATTCTTAGGACACATTACTGGGATCTGATTATGCAAAGAGAGTTGCTGCTCAATTGGCTTGATTGTTAAGACAGATTCCTATAATTATTTGGAATACCAATATAGAGGAAAATAGACCAATTTACCAGTATATTGCAAACTGTGTTCTCTCTATAACCAATGATGTTCTTAGAGTTTCGAATCTACAACTTTGGAATTTTCATGAGATACATAGACTCCAAAGAATGGTTTATATTATAACTACAATTTTGATTTGCCTTTAGTACCAATCAACTATATAGTAATTTGGTACACTGCTGGGTAATGGTGCATAGATATTCCTCTCTCTTATGTAGGTGAAGGAACAAAAATTAAGGAAGGATCTTAAGAATACACTATTAAAGGAACAACTTACTGAGCACACAGTGGAGCTTAATAGGTCCTTGCTGAAATACCAGAACTTGCTCTGCAGTTTAAAAAATCCCCTTAAATAAACCATTTTCTTTTGTACCTGTCCCATTAATCAGATATAGATATGTTTTAAAAAGTATATGTTTTAAATTACTTTTTAAATACCACACCAACCAATAAATAAATAAATAACACAGGACTTATCAGTTTAGAAATTCATCCATGTAGAAACCAGGCATTATTTTGGCTATACTTTTCAATTCATTTTCTAAAGGGATAAGGAAGAATGTCGGTCAAAAGAAAACAAGATGGCGGCATATGGGAACACCTAAGCTACTGCCTCACACAACAATTTCAAAAATACAATTAAAAGACAGAATGGACACAATCCAGAACCACAGGAAAGCTGGCTGAGTGAAAATTCTACAACTAGAAGTAAAGAGAGGGACTCAGGAAGTCTCAGAGGTGCTGTAAAAAGCTGAGGTACGGAAACATACTCCTGGAGAGGACAGGCGGAGGAGGGTCTGGCTGGCTTCCTCTAGCAAGAGGGAGATGGAAAATCTCACTTGCACTGAACCCCACTTCTGACTGCACTGAACCCCAGCCCCAGGAGAGACTCATACGGAGGAGTCTGTATTGTTGTGAAAAGGAAGGATTACATGGAAACTTTGGGGAGCCGCAAAAGACAGAGGTCTGGGGCTGGCTTTCTCTAGCGGGAGGAAAACAGAACCTCACAACAGCACTGAAATCCAGGTCCAACTGCACTGAACCCCAGTTTCAGGTGAGACCCTGGGGACCCAGACTCATACGGGTCCCTAGAGTTCATGGAAACTCAGGAGAACCAGAAAGGCAGAGGTCCAAAAGCTCACATACATGCCTATGTGTGCACAAGGCAGAGATCTGGAGGCAAGCGCACATGCACAGACACAGCTGGTCCTCACAACCAACTGGCTTGGAGGTCAATTCCACCCAGTGATACCAACAACAATCAAGAATTAACTGCAAGACTGTACACACAGTTCACAAAGGGGTTCACCAAGAGTGTCCACCTCAGGTTACTGGGGAGGCAGAGCTACTGGGCCACATAGGACATCTAGCACACAAAGCTACTCTAACAACTCAGGGAAGCAGCAAAATATGTGGAAACAAAATAATAGATTACAAACAAAAGAAATGGAGGAAAACAAATGACTGGGTATAGATTTCAAAACCATGGCTATAAGGTTTTTAAAGAATTTCCTAGAAAAAATGGATAAATTTAGTAAGACCCAAGAGGAGATGAAAAAGGACCAACTAGAAATTAAACATACACTGATTGAAATAAAAAATATACAGAAACCCAACAGCAGACTAGAGGATTGAAAGAATCAAGTCAAAGATTTGAAATACAAAGAAGCAAAAAACTCTCCTTTGGAAAAACAAAAAGAAAAAAAGAATAAAAAAAAATGAAGATAGTGTAAGGAACCCCTGAGATAACTTCAAGCGTAATAACATCAGAATTATGGGGGTGCCAGAAGAAGAGAGAGAGCAAGATACTTAAAACATATTTGAAGAAATAATGACTGCAAACTTCCCACATCTGGTAAAAGAAATACACTTACAAGTCCAGGAAGCACACAGAACTTCAAACAAAAAGAATCCAAAGAGGACCACACCAAGACACATCATAATTAAAATACCAAGAGCAAAAGACAAAGAGAGAATATTAAAAGCAGCAAGAGAAAAACCATTAATTACCTACAAGGGGGCACCCATATGACTGTCAGCTGAGTTCTCAACAGAAATTATGCAAGCCAGATGGGAGTGTCAAGAAATATTCAACGTGATGAATAGCAAGAACCTACAACCAAGATGACTCTACTCAGCAAAGCTATCATTCAGAATTGAAGGGCAGATAAAGAGCTTCACAGATAAGAAAAAGCTAAAGGAGTTCAACACCAAACCAGTATTATATAAAATGCTGAAAAGTACTCCTTAAAAAGAGGAAGAAGAAGAAAATGGCAAAAATAAAAATTATGAACAACAAATACATATCTATCAACAAGTGAATTGAAAATGTGATGAACAGAATAAACTGGTGAATATAATAGAATTAGGGGCATAAAAAGGGAGTGGACTGATAATTCTCAGGGGGGAAGAGGTAAGGGAGGTGCAGGGAGAGACTGGACAAAAATCATACACCTATGGATGAGGACAATGTGGGGGGAGCCAGGTGGACGAGAGATATGGGGGGGAAAAGGAATGATTGTAATAACCTGAACAATAAAGATTTATTAAAATAAAAAAAGAATGTCTATTGACAACCACATTTCTTGGTTTCCCCCTGATTGTATGCTCCTTTCTGTATCCTAAGAGTCTTGTACCCTTTTTCTACTTCTAATACCACAGTTCCCATGGCCCTCCCAATGGGTCACAACAGCTTCTTCCAATAAGAAGCTATTGATTTGATATGATATAAAGGATAGAAGCAACAAACTATTTTTTGATAGGATTGGGTGAGAGAGACTGAAGGAAAGTTAGACCTTACTGGAATAATGGTAATAAACAACATGGTCACTAGTTTTTGACAGAGTTCAGAAGAGATCAGAGCAGGACTTGATCAGGGGCGGTAACCCTGTGTGAGTGTCAGGAAATATGTCCCAAGTTTATGAATTACCTTGGTTTTATATAACATTATGGATGTGTCAGAATTTTATTGTTTTGAAGCTCCAAGAATCAAACTAACGATTACTATTTTTTTTGAAAGCAAGGGTGTGCTTAGTAATATACTCAGGTGCAACAAGGTCAAGGTTTTTCAGCAGTTCCATTTCTTATAGTAGCCAAACAGATGCATTACCTACCCAAGACTTCCTCTGTTCCTTTGTTCATTCTGGCCAGATCTGGGACTGATTAATAACATGAATGTTTACACTTTAATATTTTCATGGGATATTGTCAGTAGTGCAATAAAGACTCCTTTGCTGCAGAAAGTAATATAACAGGTTAGAATGCTTTATTTCATGTTCAAGATCCCTTCAAAAAAGAAAATATATTAAAAACAAAGCATATTCCATGGATACAGACAATAGTGTGGTGAAGGCCTGGAATGGGGGTTAGAGGTGGGCTAGAAGGGGTCAATGGAAAAAAAAAGGGGAACATATATAATACATCCAACAATAAAGATTTAAATAAAAAAAAACTAATCAATAGAAATGATTACTAAAATGAAAAATATCTGGAAGAGGGAAGATTTAAATATTCTAGATTGTTTCCACTTTGAAAAGGGTGGAGAGAATGGAGGAGACATGAGCAAACATGATTAATGATAGAGAGATGGCAGAGTGGTATCTTTATATTTTCCTATGATGTGAGAATAAAATAATGCTGTGTGAAATTAAACAGCCAAAATCCTGAAAAAGGTTCAAAGCCAATTCTTTTCCATGTGTCATATGAAATGAGAGCATTTATGTTACCTGGCATGTCAACATTTTTTTTCATTTTTTTTAGCCTTTGCTTAAGTTAATTAAATTCCATAAGCAGGTACAGTAGGAGGGTTAAATTTACCAGTGCCATTAATCTTTAAGCTTCAGGGTAGTCAATTCATCCTTGAAGTGGTCAAACCAGGAAATTTCCCCAGTGGACTCAGTCTTTTCTAGGAACGTTTCATCTCCTTTAGGACTTTTAAAAATGGGCCCCTGCTATATATTTTTTTTCATAGCATTTTTCACAACTTGGAATTACTATATTTGTTTGTTTATTTACTTCTTTACTGTTCATTTTACTAGAGTGCAAGCTCTGTGGAGTCATGGATCATATCCCTGAGGTTCATTTCAGGTTCCTCAGCATATATTAAGTCCTCAATAAGTATTCACCAAAAGAGTGAATGAATGATTGAGTGACTGCTACATATGGTAGCACAAGGTTGCCATTACATTTTATTATAGTGAAACACAGCTATGTTTATCACTTCTTAGGTACATTTGTTCAAAATATAATGAAATATTTTAGTAAGAGGTACATAAAAGTACTTGACACCTGCAGAAGTGCATTTTAGAATTAATAAATTATGGTGAGGGAGCTGTCGTCATATCTCTTACAATCATGTCTTGTGTGTCACAACTGGAAGCTGGTAGGCAGTATTTACAAATGAAGAAAACTCATCAGTACCAAACTTGCTTTGAACACTCTGCTTTATTCCTTTAAAATATTTTAAAAAGAGACACACATCTGCATTGGTTCATCAGCTGTAATTCTTTTTCACTTTTTCACTGGGCCAGGTTCAATAAAAGGGTAATGGGAAGATGTTTTTTGTTCTTTGAATTTCAGTGATTAAATGACTATTGCCTGCTTTTGAGTCTTAACAAACATTGTAGCTACAGCCATAATTACTAGATTTTGTTTTTGTTCTGCTGAACCATTTTTAGTGAAGAATGCCAAGCACAGGCAAGATTACATACAAACATTGTATTTAAATAAAAAAACCTCTAGAATTCAGCATATAAAAGAAAAACATTAATAATGAAAAATAAGACTGCTGATTTTTCCCTCGGCATTTGCATTTTGCCACTCACATTCTCATTCTATAATCATGCCAAAGTTATCGTTTTGCATGTGTTAATATGAGAGCTACTTGATTTCCCAATGAAAGATTTTAATCATCCACTTTCTCATTATAAGGACATTTAAGAGAATATGTTGTGCATGCTCACTCTCTTGTAATGCCGTCCTCCTGCTTTTTATTCCAAATGCCAAAAATGTGAGCCTTTCTATTCTAACATCAACCAGAACGGGAGTGGACCAAATAGCAAACAGAGTGATCTCAGTTTCTTCTTTACCTTAGGAGAATCCTAAGATTGTCTTTGGAGCTACTCGTGGCATAAAACTTGCTCTCTGTTTTATCTATGTCCCTTTTCTTAAATCTTCAAAGTAGAACATTTTTATAGAATGGGCAAGCTGTATGGTGGTTGATAATTACCATTTATTGCCTGTTTACTACCCAACAAATACTTTTCATAAAGCATTTTATTTAAAGACTACAGTAAATTTAAGGGGTAGTAATATTACCATCTTTTTATATAGATGAAAAATTGAGGTATATGGAGCTAATGGAACTTGTTCAAGGTCATAATCAGTAAATGGTGGAGTTGGGGTTAAAATTCAATTTTTTGCCAACGTTTGTGCCCTTAACCATTATGACATATTGCAAACATGGCTTTTATATGTTCTAGGAAGTTAATACCTAAACATATGTTTTAGGAACAGCTTCATAAATGGAACTTACAAATACATATTTCACACAGCAGAACTTTTCTTCAGCACCTCTAGATGCCTGCGCAGATGGGGGTTATTCAGCTGTATAAACATATGGATTCAACTTTTGACTCGACATGAATCTCCTTAAGTAATTCAGCCAAGAAAATCCCTCAATAGCTTTTTAGTAGTGTATTCACCAACTACTAGTGGAAGAATGAGGCATGATATGACTCTTATTGATTAAGTATTCTATAGGAACTGAGGTTAGGTGCAGAATATGCTCGAGTGCACAAATGCCTATTTCATAGCCCTGTGAATACGTGTCATTAGACTTGTATGGCTGAAACTGAAAAATGTTATAGATAATATTTTAATGGGTTCACTTAGGAAAAAAAAGTTATATGATGCCAGTTAGCAAAAAGAAATACAAAAGGCGATGATTAAAATTAATTTTAGGAAGCACAAAAGATACAGAAGAAGCACTGATCAATTTTTATAAAACACATTGATACATACCACCAGGTATCAAGACATTAAGAAGGGTCAATACAAGGGTTTAAGTTCAGTGGCAGAAAGCAGAAACAATTCTTATCAGAAAACAGGGAGTCCATTTCCCCTAAGAACAGGAACAAGACAGGGATGCCCACTCTCACCACTCCTGTTCGACATAGTACTGGAAGTATTAGCCATTGCAATTAGACAAGAAAAATAAATAAAAGGCATCCACATTGGAAAAGAAGTAAAGCTGTCCTTATTTGCAGATGACGTGATATTGCACATAAAAAACCCGAAAGACTCCATCAAAAAATTATCAGACTTAATAAATGAATTTGGCAATGTAGCAGGATACAAAATTAACACCAAGAAATCTATGGCATTTCTATACACCGATAGTGAACTTATAGAAAGAAAGACTAAAAATACAATCCCATTTACCATCACACCAAAAAAATTAAGATACTTAGGAATAAACTTAACTAAGGAGGTAAAAGACCTATAAGCAGAAAACTACACGACACTGAAAAAAGTGATACAGGAAGACTTAAACATGCTCATGGATTGGTAGAATCAACATCATTAAAATGTCCATACTACCCAAAGCAATCTATAGCTTCAATACACTCCCCATTAAAATACCAATGGCATAGTTCACAGACCTAGAAAGAACTCTCCAAAGATTCATGTGGAATAAAAAAGGACCCCAAATAGCCACAGCAATCCTGAGAAGGAAGAGCAAAGTAGGTGGGATCTCAATACTAGATTTCAAGCTGTTTTACAAGGCCACTGTTCTCAAAATAGCCTGGTACTGGCACAAGAACAGACACAGAGACCAATAGAATAGAATAGAGAATCCAGGTATCCACTCAAACCACTATGCTTAATTAATATTTGACAAAGGAGGCATGAATATACAATGGAGTCAAGATAGTCTCTTCAATAAATGGTCTTGGGAAAATTGGATAAATACATGCAAAAAAATGAAAGAAGACCACCAACTTACACCATACACAAAAATAAACTCAAAATGGATACAGGACTTAAACATAAGACGGGAAACCATAAAAATACTGGAGGAATCCACAGGCAGCACAATCTCAGACATATGCCTAAGGAACTTCTTCACTGATATTGCTCTTAAGGCAATGGAAGCTAAAGAGGAAATAAACAAATGGGACTACATCAAAGTAAAAAGCTTTTGCACAGCAAAAGAAACCATCAACAAAACAACAGAAAGCCCACTGTATGGGAGAACATACTTGAAAATGTTATCATGATAAAAGTTTAATCTTCAACATCTACAGGCAATTTATACAACTTAATAAAAGGATGATGAACGATCCAATAACAGGGCTGCTGTTCCTTGGATAGGAGTGGGCTGCTCACATGTCTGCTGTTCACTTGGTTGCAGTACCCTGGGCTAAAGCGTCGGGCTAGTCAGAGGAGAGCCTGCTTCCAAATTCACAGGAGCCTGCACCCAGGGTGGCTGGAGCCTTGTGGACCTTGGGATCACAGCCTAGGTAGCATATCCCTGGCAGGGTTGACTGTAGAGTCCCAGGTGTTATCTGAGGGTACTCTGGGTGGAGTTGAGGCTGGGAACTTAGTTACAGCACCTCTCCCCTTCATAAAGGCTAGGCCTCTGAGGACAAGCTGGCCTCCTGTTACTGTTTGCTAGCAGAAGCTTCCTCATTAGGTGAGCCTGTTTAGCTTGCCCCTGAAGGTCCTGTGGGATCTAACTGTGCCTCACTAACTCACACACACACTCACACACACACACACACACACACACACACCTCCTGACCACACTCTCCTCTTTTACTCTGTCACTCACTCATGCTCTTTCCATCACTGTCATATTCTTCCTGTCTCTATAGTTGGGTCTGGGTTGTTATTGACCTGATCATGGATGGAGTTTCCTCTCCAGATGTCTGGTTATGTGGCTTGCTCTCAAGCCCCTTGGCCAAACAGGATAAAATTCACTTCAACAACACCAAACCAGAGGGGACTAAGCACAAATGTACTCAAGACACCAATAACCCCAATATAAGTGATCACCTGAGAAAAGACAAATAGGGCAGAGAAAAGAGAGCACAACACTATCAAAGAGAGAGAAAAAGATAGGGGATAAAAGACAACGGAATAAAAAGGGGAATATATATATATATATATATATATATATATATATATATATATATATGACACCACAGAGCCAATAGATAAATCAAAAAAATAAAAAATAAAAAAATTCAAACACCACACACCCAGTAAAGAGGAAAGAGGATTGGGGCAGAATCTGTAGAGGGTGAGCTTATATAGTGAAAATAAGATTAAGAATTGGATGAATATGGGGAGGACCTCAATTTAGTATTGAGGGAGTAGAAAGGGAATAAGTGGAAGAGAAGAAAGAGAATGAGAAGAAAAAAATAATAAATTTACAAAATAATTGATTTAAAAATGATATAAAATTAAAAATAGCAAATAAAAATAGTGATGGAAAAATAATGCAAAAAGAAAAAGAAAATAAAGCAACAAACAAAAACAGGAAAACAAATAAGAAAAGAAGAACAAAAATAAAAAAGGGGTAATAAAAAATAAAAATAAAAATGAAAAAAGTGGAGTGTCATTCCTTTGGCTGGCTTATGATTCCCATTCCTCTTACTGTAAGGTTTTGCAGTTTCAGGTCACTGGGGCTAAAGATTTCTCTTTAGGCCAGTTTCTATGGCCTCAGGGAGTATTCAGATTCCTTTGTATACTCAAGGTGGAATCTGGGTGTGGCTATATTGATTGCCTGGAGACCAGAGGGAGGGGCTATCTCTCAGGAGAAAATGGCGACTGGGCTTAGATATGACTCAGCACCAGACTCTTTACCACCTCTTCTGGACCTCTGTCTACTCTCCTCAGATTCCCAAGTCCACACCTCCCGCACCTCAGTCATGGGTAAGTGTCTGTATCTGAAAGGTCCTACGAACTAGGTTCAGTGGAGAAAGTCACAGGCCCCAGTATGAGGAGGGACTGCATACCTGCAAGCTCCTCTCATGGCTGACACTGTGCAGTCCAGCCAGCTCTTCAGGGCTGCCTCTGAGCTTAGATCCAAAATCCAGACTCCAAGGTTCAAAATCCCCTACCTCCTGCAGTCCCTTGGTCCCTTTTTTGCAGTCATACCTTTTGCCTGTTCTCCGGGATGCGGTTTGACACCCTGTAGTTTCTCTCTGACCCTCTGGACACAGAGGTCCAGCAGACTCTCTTTCCTAGATCCTTGATTTCACCGTTATCCAGAGGACCTCTGCCTTTCTCGGCTGTCTCACCAGCTGCGTCTCATTCACCAATTCGGGCTGAATTCCACTCATTTCAGCCACTCACTCTATTTGCTCCTGGGCAAGGCTCAGGACATGTCCGTCCATCTATTCCGCAATCATTTTGTCTCTCCAGAGTTACATTTCTAAATTTTTATAGCTATGGCAATAAAGTTTTGAATCTCAAGAATACTGAACAAATCTTACAGCTCTTTGGTGTTGGAGGAGTGGGTAATCCCCTTAACCAGCTGCTGGAAGAGGATCTGGCTTCTGATCATCCTGATGAACCAGAAATCTTCACTGTGTGTGTGTGTAGGTAAGGGGAGTTTCCCAGTACCAAAGTTATAACACTTAAAAAAATAAATAAATAAAAAAGTAACCTCCTCTGGCTGTTGTCTCTTCATCTGGAACTCTAATTTAAATTCTTTATTGTTTTAAGTATCTCATAAGTCTGCTTTTCCCCTCATTGACCTCTCCCTACCCACTCCTATCCTCCAGCGAATGCCCTTATTCCCATACAGTCTGTGTCCATTGCATTCATCCAAGTCCTTTGTTTGATCTCTTATGCACCCACCATCTGCTGGGTGCACTCTGAGGTTGGATGGTCAGTGCCATGCTTCTATGGATTTGGCTCTATTTTTGTTTATCAGTTTATGTTGTTCCTCATATTCCACAAATGAATGAGATCATGTGGTATTTAACTTTCTCCAAATGACTTTTTCGCTTAGCATGATGATCTCCAGGTCTAACCATGCTTTTGAGAATGATAAGAATTCCTTCTTTTTTAATGCAGCATAGTACTCCAATGTGTATATGTACCAAAGTTTATTAAACACCTCATCTGCCTATGGGCACTTAGGCTGTTTCCAAACCTTAGCTATTGTAAATTGTGACACTATGAACATAGAGATGCATATATTCTTTCTTATTGGGTGTTTCTGACTTCTTGGGATATATTCATAGAAGTAGGATCACTGGGTCAAATGGGAGTTCCATTTTTAATTTTTTCATACTGTTTTCTAAAGTGGCTGAACCACTCTGCATTCCCACTAGTAGTGCATGAAGGTTCTGTTATCTGCACATCCTCACCAGCACTTGTCCTTTGTACATGTTAGTCACTCTGGCAGGTGTGAGATGATACATCATTGTCATTTTGATTTGCATCTCTCAGACTCTCAGATAATTAGTGACCTTTTTTCTTTTTCTTTTATTGTCCAAAGTTTTACATATGTCTCCTTTTCCTCCAATTGACACCCCCCCCCAATTCAGCCATTCCCACTCTGGGCAAGCCCCCACCGCCACAGTGTCTGTGTCCATTGATTATGATAATAAGCATGCATACAAGTCCTTTGGTTGCTCTCTAACCACCTCCCTGCCATTTGTCTCTGGATCTATTCTTTTTTTTCTTTTAAATAAATCTTTATTTTTCAAATTATTACAAATGTTCCTCTTTTTTCCCCCCGTAGCTCCCCTACACCTGATTCCCCACCCCCCACCACATGCCCTTATCCCCGCCACTGTCCTCATTCATGGGTGTAAGATTTCCATCCAATCTCTTCCCACACCCCTCACACCCCCTTCCTCCCCTGTCTCCAAATTGTCAGTCCATTTCCTTTCTATGCCCCTGGTTCTATTATATTTACCAGTTTATTCTATTCATGAGATTTTTTATTCACTAGCTTTTTAGATTCACTTGTTGCTAGGTATGTATTTGTTATCACTTTGTTGTTCTTAATTTTTTAATTTATTTTTGCCCTTTTCTTCCTCTTGCTCTTCTTAAAGAATACCCTTCAGCATTTCATATAATCCCAGTTTGGTGATGATGAACTCCTTTAGCTTTTGCTTGTCTGTGAAGCTCTTGATCTGATCTTCAATTCTAAATGATAGCTTTGCTGGGTAGAGTAATCTTGGCTGTAGGTTCTTGCTATTCATCACTTTAAATATTTCCTGCCACTCCCTTCTGACCTGCATAGTTTCTGTTGAGAAATCAGCTGACAGTCATATGGTTACTCCCTTGTAGGTAACTAACTGTTTTTCTCTTGTTGCTTTTAATATTCTCTCTTTGTCTTTTGCCCTTGGCATTTTAATTATGATGTGTCTCGGTGTTGTCCTCCTTGGGTTCCTTTTGTTTGGGGTTGTCTGCGCTTCCTGGACTTGTAAGTCCATTTCTTTCACCAGGTAGGGAAAGTTTTCAGTCATTATTTCTTCAAATCGGTTTTTAGTATCTTGCTCTCTCTCTTCTTCTGGCACCCCCATAATTCTGATGTTGGTAAGCTTGAAGTTGTCCCAGAGCCTCCTTAAACTATCTTCATATTTTTGGGCTCCTTTTTTTTTTTCTTGTTGGGTGTTTTTGGCTTCCTCATATTTCAAATCATTGGTTTGATTCTTGAGGTCCTCTAGTCTGCTGTTGAATTTCTGTATATTACTCTTTTATTTCAGACAGTTTATGCTTAATTTCTGACTGGTCCTTTTCTATTTTGGGGCATTCTCATTAAGATCCTTGAAGGTCTCACTAAGTTTCTCAGAGGTCTCAATAACTTTCTTGGTGTTTTGTAGAATATTCTTGAGTAAACTTATAAATGTGGTTTTGAATTCTATGACCAGTTGTTTGCTTTCTTCCATTTATTTAATTCATGACATGTTTCTTGGTCTCTGAATTTTGGCTGCTTCCCTGTGTTGATGTAGTGGTTTTATGTGCTAGTTGTCCTTTATGGCCCAGTACTCTGCCTCCCCAATCACCTGAGGTAGACATTCTTGGTGCACCCCCTTGTGGGCTGGGTACACAATCTTGTTGTAGTTAACCCTTGATTGCTATTGGTACACTGGGAGGAATTGACTTCCAGGCCAATTGACTGTGAGGATTAGCTGTGTCTCTTAATGGAAAAACTGCTGTGCTGGAGACACCTCTCTGGGGCAGAAGTTGCTTCAATGGGGCTTTGGTGCTCACCGAGTCTGCCTCGTGAGTGTGTCACTTATGTATGTGAGGAGTTGAAATCTGGTGTTGTCTCAAACTGACCTCTAGGTACACTGGTTTCTGGACCTCCAAGGAGGTACAAGTCAGCTACTGTCTGAGGATACCTAGCAGGAGCTACAGGGAGATCTACAGATTTCTCCTCTTTGCTTGGAGTTTGGAAGTTTTGGAGTTGTCTGACCCAGTTGCAATTTGTTAGGTTAAGCTGGGAGAGGGAAGGCCATTCATATACATAAGCTGCTGCGAACAGTTTGGGTGGGTCTGTAAATTGGTTGGAGCGGGGTCTCAGGGAATCCCTAGGGCATGACAAACAGTGATGGCTTCCAGTCAGCCCTCTCTGAGTCCTTGCATTTCCACATTCTGTTCTCTGTCCTGTGTCCCTTCCCTAGAGCAGTAAACAATGATTTCTGTGTGCACCTCTGAGAGAAAGCCACCTTCTCTTTTTGACCTGATGGCCGACAGTCCAGTTTCTCCCTGTATAAGTCTGGATCCCCAGAATCTTGCCCAAAACTGGTGTTCAGAGCAATCGGGAACTTCTAACTTCCTCTCTATTGAAAAAAAAGTGCATGCTGGTGATTCATGTATCTCATTACCTCTGCCTTTCTGAGCCTCTGCACATCCTACTAGGTCTCAATGCACTTTTTTCTCTCCTTCTAGTTATAGAACTTCCAATCCTCCAGCTTTCCCATGGTTCTGGGGTATAGTCATTTTGTCTTTCAGTTGTAGTTTTGGTGTGATTGTAAGAGGCAGCACGTACAGGTGTATACCTTATACCGCTATCTTGGTGGTATGATTTGGATCTTTACTTATAGATCAGTTTATGTTGATCATTATATCCCACATATGAATGAGATCATGTGATATTTATCTTTCTCCAACTGGCTTATTTCACTTAGCATAATGCTCTCCAGTTCCATCCATGCTGTTGCAAAAGGTAAAAGTTCCTTCATTTTTTATAGCAGCATAGTCTTCCGTAGTGTAGATGTACCATCATTTTTTATTTTTTATTTTTTTCTTTATTTTTTGTTGTTTAAAGTATTACATATAGTTGTACATATATCTCCTTTTTTTCTTCATTGATCTACTCCCAGCCTCAACTAACCTCTGTCACAGGCCCTCATCTCACCCTCCCAGTGTCTTGTGTCCATTGTTTGTGCTTATATGCATGCATACAAGTCCTTTGGTTGATTTCTTTCCACCCTTCCCAACACTCCCCAACCTTCCCTCTGTAATTTGATAGTCTATTTGGTGCTTTTCTTCCTCTGTATCTATCTTTTTGTTCATCAGGTTATAATGTTCTTTATTTTCCATAAATGAGTGAAATCATGTGATATTCTTCTTTCATTGCCTGACTTATTTCACTTAATATAATGCTCTCGAGGTCCATCCATGCTGCTGTAAAAGAGTTCCTTTATTGTATAGCCGCATAGTAATCCATTGTGTAGATCTACAATAGTTTTCTAATCCAGTCATCTCAGGATGGGCATTTAGGCTGTTTTCAAATCTTAGCTATGGTTAATTGTGCTGCTATGAACATAGGGGTGCATATATCCTTTCTGATTGGTGTTTCTAGTTTCTTGGGATATATTCCTAGAAGTGGGATTACTGGGTCACATGGGAGTTCCATTTTTAGTTTTTTGAGGAAACTCCATACTATTCTCCACAGTGGCTGCACCAGTCTGCATTTCCACCAGCAGTGCATGAGGATTCCTTTTTCTCTGAATCCTCACCAGGACTTATTGTTTGTCAATTTGTTGATGATTGTCATTCTGATAGGCGTGAAATAATACCACATTGTCATTTTGATTTACATCTCTCAGATAAATAGTGACTTTGTGCATGTTTTCATATGTCTTCTTTCAAAAATAATCTATTTTGTTCCATTGCCCATTTTTATTGCATAATTTATCTTCCTTTTATCAAGTTGTATAAGTTCCCTGTAGATGTTTGAAATTAAACCTTTATCAGTGATAACATTTGCAAATATGTTCTCTCGTGCAGTAGGCTTTTTTATTGTTTTGTTGATGGTTTCTTTTGCTGTGCACAAGCTTTTAATTTTGATGTAGTCCCATTTGTTTATTTTCTCTTTAGCTTCCATTGCCCTATGAGCAGTATCAGTGAAGAACTTGCTTCGACATATGTCTGAGGTTTCTCTGCCTGTGGATTCCTCTAGTATTTTTATGGTTTCCCGTCTTTATCCACTTTGAGTTTATTTTTGTGTATGGTGTAAGAGGGTGGTCTAGTTTCATTTTTTTTTTCATGTATCTGTCGAATTTTCCCAACACCATTTATTGAAAAGACTGTCTTGACTCCATTGTGTGTTCATGCCTCCTTTGTCAAATATTAGTTGAGCATAGTGGTTTGGGTGGATATCTGGATTCTCTATTCTATTCCATTGGTCTATATGTCTGTTCTTGTGCCAGTACCATGCTGTTTTGAGAACAGTGGCCTTGTAATATAGCTTGAATTCCGGTATTGAGATCCCACCTACTTTATTCTTTCTCAGGATTGCTGTGACTATTCGGGGTCTTTTTTTTTTTTTTGTTCCATATGAACCTTTGGAGAGTTCTTTCTATGTCTGTGAAATACAGTGGTATTTCAAACCACTCAAGGTACGAGTTTAATTCGTTCCGTAACCATGAGGCATAGGAAACGATGAGATGCTTGAGTCGTGGTAAACTGGTGGGTCGTGTGCAGCAAGCCGATCTGCACTATTACTCCTATCTCAAATTTTGCTAGTATTTCAAAGCAAAAATTGCTTGCTCGACAGCTCGTATCTCAAAAATCTCGTATGTTAGGGCTCTCGTATCTCGAGGTACCACTGTATGCCATTGGTATTTTAATGGGGAGTGCACTGAATCTATAGATTGCTTTGGGTAGTATGGACATTTTAATGATGTAGATTCTCCCTGTACATGAGCATGGTATTCTCTTCCCTCTGAGTATGTCTTCCTCTATCTTTTTTCAGTGTCCTGTAATTTTCTGCCTATAAGTCTTTTACCTCCTTAGTTAAGTTTTTTCCTAGGTATCTTAATTTTTTTGGTGCGATGTTAATTGGGATTGATTTTTTAGTCTCTCTTTCTGTGGGTTCACTATTGGTGTATAAAAATACCATAGATTTATTGGCCTTAATTTTATATTCTGCTACATTGCCAAATTCATTTATTAAATCTAATAGTTTTTGATGGAATTTTTCGAGTTATCTATGTAGAATATCATGAGATCTGCAAATAAGGACAGCTTTATTTCTTTCCAATTTGGATACCTTTTATTTCTTCTTCTTGTTCAATTTCAATGGATAATACTTCCAGTACTATGTCAAACAAGAGTAGTGACAGTAGGCAACTCTGTCTTGTTCCTGTTCTTAGGAGAAATGGTTTTAGTTTTTGCCCATTGAGTATGATGTTTAATGTGGGTTTATTATACATGGCTTTTATTATGTTGAGGTATCATCCTTCTATTCCCATCTTGCTGAGAGTTTTTATCAAAAAAGCATGTTGGATTTTGTCAAATGCTTTTTTATACATCAATAGATATGACTATTTGATTTTTATCTCTCAATTTGTTTATGTGATGTATCATGTTTATTGATTTGTGGATATTTTATCATCTTTGCATTCCTTGGACAAATGCTACTTGGTCATGGTGTATGAACTTTCTGATGTACTGCTGGATACAATTTGCTAGAATTTTTTTTGAGGAATTTAGCATCTAACCTCATGAGGGATATTGGCCTGTAATTCTCTTTCATTGTGTTGTCTTCATCTGGTTTTGGTATTGGGGATATGCTGGATTGATACAATGAGCTTGGAAGTTTTCCTTCTTCTGGAATTTTTAAAAATAGTCTGAGGATGATAGGTTTTAGTTCTTCTTTTAATGTTTGGTAAAATTCCCCCATGAAGCCATCTAGCCCTGGGCTTTTGTTTGCTGGAAGCTTTTTTATGGCTGCTTCAATTTCTCCAATATTCATTTTCCTGTTGAGATGTTTAGAATCTTCCTGATTGAGTATTGGAATGTTGTATTTATTAGGATTATGTTTATTTCTTCCAGGTTGTCCAGTTTGTTGGAATATAGATATTCATAATACAGTGGTACCTCGAGATACGAGTTTAATTTGTTCAGTAACCTAGAGGCGTGGGAAACTATGAGATGCTCGAGTCGTGGTAAACTGGTGGGTCGTGTGCAGCTGGCCAATCCCTGCGATTACTCCTATCTCAAATGTTGCTCATATTTCAAAGCAAAAATCGCTCGCTTGAAGGCTCGTATCTCAAAAATCTCGTATTTTAGGGCACTCGTATCTTGAGGTACCACTGTATTTTTTAACAATCCTTTGTGTTTCAGTGGGGTCTCTTGTTATTTCTTCTCTTTCATTTCTGATTTTCTTTATCTAGGTTCTCTCTTTGCTTCTTGGTTAGTCTGGCTAGAGGTTCTTCAATCTTGATTATCCTTTCAAAGAACCAGCTCTGGGTTTTGTTGATCTTCTGTAATTTTTTTTTTTTTTGGTCTCTATGTCATTTATCTCTGCTCTGATCTTTATTATTTCCTTTTTTGTGCTTACACTGGACTTGTCTAGTTGCTCTCTTTCCTCCTCTTTGAGTTGTATGGTTAGGTAATTTATTACCATTGTTTCTTGGTTTTTTTTTTTTTTTTTTGACTAGGCTTGTAGAGCTATGAATTGTCCTCTCAGGACTGCTTTAGGTGTCTTATAGATTTTGGATTGTTTTTTTTTGTTGTTGTTGTTTGTCACCATGGTGCTTTTTATTTCTTCTTTGTTCTCTCTGGTAACCCAGTCAGTGTTTAATAACTTGCTATTTAGTCTGCCTGTGTTTGATTTTTTTGGATTGTTTTTACTGTGGTTTATTTCCAGTTTTATGCCACTGTGATCTGCAAAGATGCTTGATATGATTTATTTCTTCTTGAATTTGAAGTGACTTTGCCTGTGACTCAATATATGGTCTATATTTGAAAATTACCCATGTGCATTAGTTAATAATATATATTCTGTGGTTTGGGGGTGAAATGTTTGAAGATGTCAATTCCATCTGGTCTAATGGGTCATTGAGGATTGATGTTTCTTTGCTGATTTTTTGTTTAGAGGATTTTTCTCATAGTAATAGTAGGGTCAATCTCACCCTTGATATCTTCCAGGATTTTTTTTTTTAAATGTATTTCGGATCTTTTGTTTTGGGTGCATATATACTTACCACAGTTATTTCTTCTTATTGGATTGCTACCTTTAGTATTATGAAGTGGCTTTCCTTATCTCTTGTTATGTCCTTTATTTTGAGATCTAATTTGTCAGATATAAGTATTGCTACTCCCTTTTTTTTTTTCATTTCCATTAGCCTGAAAAACCTTTTTTCATCCTTCACTCTGAGTCTGTGTGCATCTTTTTTTCTGAGGTGGGTTTCTTGTAGACAGCAGATACATCAGTTATGTTTTCTTATCCAATCCGTTACTCTCTGTCTTTTGATTGGAGCATTTTATCCATTTACATTTAAAGTTTTTATTGATATGTACTTGTTTCTCACTATTTTTATTCTTCACACTTGTGTGAGTTCTTCGCTTCCTATTTCTTTCCTTTTTATTTTTTTTAACAATCCCGTTAGTGTTTCTTGGATTGCTGATTTGTTGGAAATAAGCTCCCATAATCCTTTTTTTGTCTGTGAAGCTCCTGATTTCACTTTCAATTTTGATTGATAGCCTTTCTGGGTACAGTATTCTTGGATTCAGACCCTTCCTTTGCATGACTTTTGTGTATTTCACTGATTCCCTTCTGGCCTGATGCATTGCTGTTGAGAAATCATTCACTAGCCTGATGAGGAATCCTTTGTAGGTAACTTTCTATCTCTCTCTGACTGCTTTTAAGATTCTTACATTTTTGTTTGTGTTTGCCAATTTAATTATAATATGCCTTGGCATCAGTCTTGCAGTTCATTTTCTTTGGGACTCTGTGAGCTTCTTCGATTTTTGTGGGTGTTTTCTTCTCTATATCAGGAAAGTTTCCTATCATTTCTTCTTCAAACAGGGTTTCTATTCCTTGCTCAGTTTCCTTTCCTTCTGGAACCACTGTTATGTGGATGTTGTTTTATTTCATGTTGTCCTGTAATTCCCTTAGGCTCTCCTCCTGCTCTTTAATTTTTTTTTTCTAGAAGCTGCTCATTTTAGATATTTTTTCTACCTTGTATTCTACCTCACTAAGTTGGTCCTCTGCTTCTTTCATCTAGTCTTGATGCTTTCTATTGAGTTTTTTTATACCAGCAATATAATTTTTCATTTCTTTTTGGCTTTTCTTCATTTCCTTTTGATTCTTACACATATTGTCGAATTTATCTTCCATTCTTTCAACCACCTTATGACCATTTCTCTGAATTCTTTCTCTGGCAGATTTCTTGCCTCCATTTCTTTTCTGATGATGCCTGATTTTCTTTCATATGCAGGCTGTATCTTTGTCTCCATATGTTCTCTCTTCTCTGTGTGTCTGGTTATGTAGTTCTCTTTCTCCTGCATTGCTTTAAAGGCACAAAATACAACACAACAAGATACAATGCACAAGGCACTGAACACAAATGTTTTCACAATATTAATAATCTCAAATAAAGGTGATCACCAGAGAAAGGCAAATTAGGGGATAAGAAATAAAGAAGAGAAATAAACGAGTGCAAAAATGAAATTGGAAAAGGAAATATAAAAGAGAGAACACAGAGAGAATAAGAAATAAGAGGGAAAAAACTATATATATATGGGGAGAAACCTCCAATAGAACAACCAGTAATCCCCACACATGGCAGCAGCTAGTACCAGCAACTACCAACAATAACTAATATCAAGTGAGATGAGGGAAAACAGAAGCAAAATACAAATAAAAACAAAAGAAAAAAAATGAAAAAGTGAAACACTCTCACAAACATGCAAAAAATTGATATAATCAATAATCAAGTAAACAACAAGAAAAGGACAATGAGAAAAAATTGTTTGGATAGTGATGAAAGAGAAGAGAGAGGTGTGTATGGATTTGGAGCAGGGGGTTGGGAATTAGATATATAAGTAGGGTTAAATTTTAACAGGGTTTAAAAAGAAAGAATAGGGAAAATCTAAAGTAGAAATAGGGTAAGAGAAAAAGGACAACAAAGGGAAGAAAGTGAGGAAGAGAGTAATGGCATAAAGGTAAAATTGAGATAGAGTAAAATGATGCTAAAGGACAGATGAAAATAGAATGTAGAACACTAATCCCAAAGTAAAATAAATAGAAAATAAAATGTCACTTTTTTTTAAAGAAAAGGTAAAATAATAGTAGCAATAGTACTGATTGAAAATAAAAATGTAATACTTAAAAAGTTAAAGTCAAGTGAGGAAAAAAGATTAGTTTCTTTTTTTAAAATATATTTTGTTGATTTTTTACAGAGAGGAAAGTAGGGGAATAGAGAGTTAGAAACATCCATGAGAGAGAGAGACATCGATCAGCCGCCTCCTGCATGCCTCCTACGGGGGGTGTGCCCACAACCAAGATACATGTCCTTGACCAGAATTGACCCTGGGACCTTTCAGTCCACAGGCTGATGCCCTATCCACTGAGCCAAACCGGTTTCGGCAAGATTGGTTTCTTAAGTAAAAGATGGAAAAAATAAAAATAAAACTGTGCAGTAGTGAAGGTCATTCATTTCCTCTACTGTTCTGTTTGGCACACCTGTTTCGTATCCAGGACAATATTGAAGTTACCTACGTTTCATTGCTCCTCAGTGTTGTAAGCCAGTCCTGATTTTTAAGTAGGCAGTTTATTTGTGTTTACACAAGAGTGAATTTGTTTTCTGGATTGACCCCCGGGTCTATAGGTCCTCTCTAACTAGTGTTTAGATACTGTTTTCTTTGTGGCACTTACTATTGGTGTAAGGGAGTTTGTTGCCCCAGAGCTGGATCTCTGATGGTTATTCTCTGCTCTTATCCCCAGATTCTAGAAAAACAACTTTCCCTTGCAGTCTTTTAGGGTGTACCCAATTGGGTGATCTTATGTATTAGGCTTAGTAATCAGAAGGAAGGATTTAAAGAAGAAAAAAAAGAGCTAGAGTTATGTGTGTGGACTCCGGGGCTACACACAAGTCTGTGCAGTCTTTTGTCCTCTTGTGTCTAAGCAGCCGGCATATTTTTAACATTTTTTAGGCTGCCCTATTCCGTCCAGATCAAAATGAATTGCTTTTTAGAGTTCCTTTCTGTTAGCAGCTCTACAGACCCCTTCCACATTCATGGATTATGCCAGGCCCAACAGCCATGGATTTTTCTAGCCGCAGACTTTCCAAGGTCTCCAGCTCTTGCATGCACATTTCTCTTTCCTGCCAGGACCACAGACCTCAGCTTTTCCCATGTGAAATCTGACCTTAAAATGGTGGAGTGGATAGCTCCTCTGAATCCGCATTCTTGCCCCACTTGGGAACTGGTGTTCTCGTGTTCGCAGCTGTCCAGTGGGTATCATAGTTGTAGATTCCCTGGGATTTTCAGGCTCCTGATAATATCCACTTTCCCTTCAAGATGGCGTGATCTCCATGTCCAAGCAGGTTGCTCTGGGAAAGAACACAGCAGCAGTAGGGGTTGCCTGGTCAGAGAGCCTCGTCCTACAGTCCCCCACAGTTTCCTAGAGTATAGCTGTCCCTCAACTCACCAACAAAAATTACCTGTGTGACCACACACTCTCCCTTTATTTTATCACCCTCACACAGTCTCTTGTAGTCTGCCTTCCCTTCAGCAGCCATCCTACATTGGTTCTTGTTTCTGAGATTTTGCATATATTACCTGAGTAATCTCTTCTCTTCCTTTGTCTGCATAGTAAAATGATGGTGCTTCAAGATCTAACTAAAGTGTTTCAAAGGGACAAGTTTTCTCCAATAAAAAGTTGATATTAAACTGTCTTCCAAGTTCAACATGCTTTATTTTCCTAATATATTTGGAAGACTGTGAAATAACTTGTGTGGGTGGTTAAAATAATCCACATTCATATTGATAAAAACCCTACCCCTATACCATTTTTTGGAAGATAAGATTTCTTTGTGTCCATGAGTGCAAAGTTTGATACAATATTTCCCCCATGTGGGTGTAAATAGAGGCCAAAGGCACTAAGTGTATTGATGGGGCTATCTGATCCTTTTGGAATGCTGGTTGATCTAATAATCAGCTAGTTTCATTGTGATCCTACAGTTGGGTTTTTCTGCTTTGATCTTCAAAAAATAAAACAACAATCCAAAGTATACTTTCTTGTAAAATAATTGCATTACTCATGGGTTATAAATGGAAATCATACCTTTGTTAATGTTATTTATTTAACTCAGGAACTGAAAAAATAAAGTCAATATAGTATTAAGATTACAGCCATGATATAGACTAAGGGAAATACTAAATTTATTACTGGAAGTCTATAAGACCCCACTCTAACTGATGGTCCCCCAGAGATTATTGTTAACTGAAAGTCAGTGGTTAGTAATCCTGAGATTTGAGTGTTTAACATTTCCAGTGTACAGTTATCCATTAAATGGCTAAGCTTCCTTTAGAGAAGACTTAAAGACTGATTTAAGTATTTGTATTATTGTTTCTATGGTAGAATTTTGTAGTTAGGTTGACTATCATTTAAAAACAAGAATAGAGTGGGTTTACACTTTTTATTTAGTTTGGCCCATTGTGACCATTGTAACCCTATCACTGGAGTTTTGCTGCTTTGACAGTCAAAAATAAAATAGAACAATAAAATCTCATTTAATCGAACTTCTTTACAGCTTAAATAAATGAAATAGACATATTACAAAGACTACTTTTCATTTAAATTCATCCAAAGTGGAGTGGATATATATATTTTTTTGCTGTAGTTTGTCTAGGGATGGGGTGGGGAGGGGAGCTGAGGCTAAGGGGAAACCTTAAGTTGATGGTCTATAAGTTTTTAGCTCACCCTAATTATCTGAAGACTTTGTTAAATGCACATCCCCAGGTCTTACTTTCCTCTCCCCTCCAACTGAAATTCTGAACAGTAATGATAAAGTCAGGGTTAACAGCCTGAATATTTAACACACCCTTTTGATAATTCTGATAAAATTGATGCTAAGGCCATATTTTCAGAAATAGTGGTTTAGGTAAATATCAGGTAAGGTTAGATAGGAAAGTCCAGAGAAACCTTTTGACAAGTGAGATTGTGCTGCTTTTTTCTGGGTCCCAGACACATCTAGTTCTGTAGTAGAATCTTGTTATTCTACAACTTCAAGACTTTCATGTCACAATGAGTTTATTCCTATTAACCCTCATCTGCCATTTGTCTTTATCCATCAGAGTTTAGCTTTCTGTGATTCTCCAAATGATGACTAGCTATATCTGATCAAATAATCCATTTTGTTGGAAGAGGCCTGGAGGGAAGAGTTACCAAGTTTACCAAAATTTCTCCAGGACTCACCATCTGTACATAAAAATGAGTAATGGTGGTGGTCTCATACAATAAACCTCAAATTGTGCTTCTACTGAATTAATGTTAGGTGTCTAACTACCTCTTATCCACCCTCCCTTAATCTGACACTTTCTATTTTCTCCAAGAAACAGTGATTTAGTTTTGAAAGCAAAGCTATAAGGAATGTCTTGCAGTCTTCATTGAGCTGAAGCCATTCTGTTTCTTGTAAAAATGGAGAGAATTGTCCTTTGTCTCATTGAAAACTATGTTTTCACTATAAACACTAAAGTAGCACTGCCTGTGATTACATTTCTCAAAGAGGCCCTTATGAAAATAACTTCTCAGTTTTCGCCTATAGGCCTTTCCTTTCTCACACAGAGATCTTAAATATGAGTCTATACTGCCAGGCATGGGGACAAATATGCCATACATCTCAAGGGACAAATATGCCTTTCTCATCTGTTCCAGGTGCCTCTTTTTCCCACACAAATGAACCAAATACAAATGGACACACACCACACATTCACTAGTTCATCAATCATAGTTTGAAATGTCTGAAGAATATCTATATTGAGATCACCTCCCTGCATAATTACCACACCAACCCTCTGGACAAGTAAGTAATCTTTGTGAATTTTAAGAATAGTATCTACAGAAATAACCTGGGCTTAGCCTCTAATAAAAGCACTTTAATTTGAGGGATAACAAAGCAAATTTGGCATGATGAGATGTAGCAGGTTGCTAGGATGATTGTTTGGGACAGGTGTGTTACTATAGCTTTGCTTTAATTACACCACCCACTACACCACGTGGGCAGAAAATTTTAGGAATTAAAAGAATAAAAATCAATGAGAAAGTATGACATACAAGTAGAAATAGCTTTTATTGAGTGTTAAAAGTATGTTCTCCCCACACATTATAATTAAAATGCCCAGAGTTAAAGACAAAGAGAGAATTTTAAAAACATCCATAAAAAGCATCTTGTTATGTATAAGGGAAGCTTCATAAGACAGCAAGATTTTGAAGATAAATGTTGTAGGGCAGGATGAAATGGGAGAAAATGTTTACAAATGACATATACATGATAAGTGGTTAATATTTAAACTATATGAGCAACTCATACAACTCAATAGCAAAAAAAACAACAAATAACATTGAAAAATGGACAAAGAACCTGAATAGATATTTTTTTTTCCAAAGAAGACATGTAAATGTCCAACAAGTACATGAAAAGATGCTCAACATCATATATCATCAAATAAATGCAAACAAAAAACATAAATGAGATGTTATTTCATATTACACACATGTTAGGAAATACGTATATCAAAAAGACAAACCAGTATTACATGAAGTGTTGATGAGACAAGAGATAAATTCTGGTGAAGATGTGGTGGAAAGGGAACCCTTGTACACAGTTGGTGAAGCTATAAACTGGTATAGCCATTAAGGAAAATAATAAAGTTTCTCAAAATTAAAAATATAATTACCATATGGTTCAACATCAATCCCACTCTGAGTATATATCTACATATCCAATGAAAACTAAATCACTGTCTTGAATAGGTATCTGTACTCCCATGTTTACTGCAGCATTAATTACATTACAATGGCCAAAGTATAGAACAACTTAAGTATATACTGAAAGAAGAATTTATAAAGAAAAAGTGGTATATTTACTATATATATATATATATATATATATATATATATATATATATATCACACACACACACACACACATACATAGAGTGGACTATTGTTCCACTTTAAAAAGGAGAAAATCCTGTCATTAGCAATAACATAAATGAACCTGGTGGGCATTATCTTAAGTGAAATGTCAGACAAAGAAAGACAGATATTACATGTTATCACTTTCATATGGAGTCTTAAAAATAGCTGAACACATAGAAACAAGGGAGTAGAATGGGGGTGGGGAAAGGAGGGAAAGGATGGTGAAAGGGCACAAACTTTTAGTTATAGGATGAATGAGGTCTGAGTATCTAATATATAATATGGTGAGTATAGTTGATGACACTGTGTTATATAATTGGATTTGGCTAAGAGTGTAAATCTTAAGTGTTCTCACCAAAATAAAAGTAGATATGTGAGGTAATAGATGTGTTCATTAGCTCTGTGGCTATCCTTTCACAAGTGTATGAATATCCTGTCTAATAAAAGAGTAATATGCAAATTGACCATCACTCCAAAACACAAGATAGCTGCCCTCATGTGGTCAAAGATGGCTGCCCCCATGTGGACACAAGATGGCCACCACAAGATGGCCAGCAGGGGAGGGCAATTGGGAGGGACCAGGCCTGCAAGGGAGGGTAGTTGTGGGCGATCAGGCCTGCAGGGGAGGGCAGTTGAAGGAGACCCAGGCCTGCAGGGGAGAGCAGTTGGGTGGGGCCAGGCCTGCAGGGAGGGCAGTTAGGGGCAAACAGGCTGGAAGGGGAGCAGTTAGGCATCAATAAGGCTTGCAGGGGAGTGGTTAGGGAGTGGTCAGGCTGGCGGGAAGAAATGCTTAGGGGCAATCAGGAAGGTAAGCGGCCGGGAAGTTGGGAGTCAGCATTCCTGGATTGTGAGAGGGATGTCTGACTGCCCATTTAGGCCCAATCCTACCTGGATCAGGCCTAAACAGGCTGTCGGACATCCCTCAAGGAATCCCAGATTGGAGAGAAGGTGCAGGTTGGGGTGAGGGACACACCTACCACCTGTGCACGGATTTTGTGCACTGTGCCTCTAGTATAATTGTAATATTGATATTTTAAATATTTTGTCAATTATAAATCAATAAACATGAAATACTCAAACTCCTAAATTTGTGGCAGTAATGTGATTTAATGAAGGCCAGTAAATCAATAAACATATACTGAATTAAGTACTTGAGGCAGGCTGAATGATAACCCCCCCCCCAAGGATGTCCATATCTTAATCCCAAGAGAGTGAATATTTTGCCTTATATGGAGAAAGGAACTTTGTAGATGTGATTAAATTAAGGATCTTTTAAAAAATTGATTTCAGAGGGGGAGGGGGAAAGAGAGAGAGAGGGAGAGAGAGATTAATAATGAAAAAGAATCATTGATCCTTTACCTCCTGCATGCCCTCTACATGTGCCCTGACCTGGGATCGAACCATGACCTCCTGATTCATAGGTCAATGCTCAATCACTGAGCACCAGCAGGGCATAAGTTAAGGATCTTGAGAAGGGGAGATTATTTTGGATTATACTCAGAGGTAATCACAAGAATGATTATAAAAGAGAGCCAGATCAGAGTGAGTACTAAGTGATGTAAGGACAGAAGATTGGAGTGTAGGCCACCTCTAGAAGCTGGAAAAGATGAGAAAACAGTTCTTCTAGATCCTCCAGAAGGAACACAGGCCTACTGATACATTGATTTTAGCTCAGTGAGACTTATTGCAGACTTCTGACCTCCAATACTGTAAGATAATAATTTTGTGTTGTTTTAAACCACTAAATTTGTGTAAAATGTTATAGGAACAATAGGTAACAGATAAAATACTCATCATATGTCCAGCACAGTAAAATGTGGTTATATGATAAAAATACTCTTTCTCATCTCTAGATATTTAGGACCTATCTACTTATCATTGTAGTTCCAATTCAACCACCTCCTTCTTTAAGAAGTCTTCCTTATCTCACATATCTTTACAATGATCAACTTAGCTAGAATTTTACTTAAAGCATTTTTGTGGTTCTAAGTGCTTCTTACTTTGTATTATACATATTTCTATATGTGTTCTATCTTCTCAATTAGACTATAAGTTATCTGAGACCATATATTACATTTTATATGTTTTGTACTCTATATTCCCTCCCCTAGCTGAACATTGTACCTTGCATATAGGGAAATGCCTGGTAAATGTTAGCTGAATCAATGTTTGGTTAGAAGAAAATTTAATCAAGAACATGATGAGAGTAGGTATCCTGAATTGGGTTATATAGTTGTCTTTTGCATCTTAATGGTGGGTTTCAAATTTGCATCTTGATTATGAGTTTTTCACAAATTTGAATCCCTGCTTGGAGGACTTCTGCATTTCACAATAAGCTTCATCTTATTTTACTACACAAATAAGTGTCCATGAACACAGATGGAGTTTCATCTATTTGTTAGAATGTCAGGGCTGGCTCTTTCTTATAAGCTTTATTTGACTGCAGACCTTCTGATCCCCTGGGAAGTCCAGTTAAGCACCAGGATGAAGTGGTTGCTGGAGAGAGATGTAGAAATATAAGTGCTTAGTATATTTGAGACAAAGCATTATGAACATTTTTATAGCCTAGTTAAAACAGAGATGTGTAAAGCACAGAACTTTTAAGGAGCTTACAGTCCTAATGAGGAGGCAAAGTTTAGGTAACTTCATCTCAATATTTATATCTTGATTAATGGGCTTCTCTACAATAGAATCATTAGAAACCTTTCCTTATCTTGCTTTCTAAAGTTGGAGGCAAATTAATTTTTTATGTTTTAAAAAGTTCTTACCCTTAACTCAGCTACCACCATGAGTACTCAGATGTTTTAATTAAAAAAATGCTTTCCTTAAAAATAAATGGAGATCTAGTCTAGATCTACATAATAAAAACCTTTATTTACTAAAACTGAATCTGTTGCAAGTGAGACAAAGGGGAGATACTATTTAACTTCTGTGTTATACCTCACAACAAAGCTATTATAAAAGAAAGTAGTGAAATACATGAGTTTTGGGGTGGGCTTTTCATCTATTAACTTTCATGTTACACTCGTTTATCTTATTTGGCACTTTAAGTTCTTCCTAAGGCTAATTGTACATTGAAAGTTAAAGAACCATAATTTGCAGAGCCAAGAAAAAGCACTTTTATCCCATGAGATAGATTTCTATCCATCTAAAGGTAATTAGTTACCATATCTTGGGTATCGATGATATGTCTATCCTGTGACACTGATGAAATAGTAAACTTTAAGTAGTGTTCCAAGTGCTTGGGGGGGGGGATAAGGAAGACAAAGCCTAGAGAGTTGTAAAAATTTTGTGGTGAAAATGATGATGATGATGATGATGAATTAATTATCAACAATTTTACTTAAATATCCTTTGTGTGCTTTTATATATATGACTGGGCTAGGTAAAATGAGTAAGGTAAAGAAAAAGAAGCCCCAGTGTGTAAGAAAGACCTGGCTCCAGAAGGAAAAAATGATAAACGACAATATAAAGAATCATATACTGAGGGCCAAATAAATATTTAGCTATATGCCTGATTTTTGGTCTTAAATCTATCCAAGGCTTTTATTCTTTACTATCAACAAAACTATACTTCCCTTTCTTAGGTCATTTTTATTTTTCTAGATATAGGAAAAAAGACAAGTCAATTTTATAGGATAAAAGTGAAGAAACAAGAACTAGCTATATTAGTTCTCTAACAGAAGTATAGTGAGAGGGAGAGAGAGAGAAATGTATTATAGGAATTGACCCATGTGGTAAAAAAAGTTCCACAAGCTGCTTCCCTGGCCATTGCTCAGTGGTTAGAGCATTGGTCCATGGACTAAGGGTCTCAGGTTCAATTCATGGGTAAGGTCATGTACTTCAGTTGCAGGCTTGATCCCTGGCCCTAGTCAGGGCACATTCAGGAGTCAACCAGTCCATGTGTCTCTCTCACATCAATGTCTCTCTCTCTCTCTCTTTCCCTTTCACTCATTTTAAAAATCAATGGCAAAAATATCTGTTGGTGAGGTTTAAAAAAAGGCATTAAAAAAAAAAGAAGTCTGACATCTACAAGCTAGAGAACCATAAAACCCAGTGTTATAATTCAGTATGAGTCAGTAGTGTAACTCCTACTCCAAAGGTAAAGTCCACAAGAAGGAGGAGCTCCAATGTATGAGGGAAGATAAAGATGGGTGTCCAATCTCAAGAAAAAAGAATGAAAATGCATTTTTCCTTTGCCTTTTTGTTCCATTTGGGCCCTCAAATGATTGAACGATGCCGACGCACATTGGTGAGGACAAATCTCCTCACTCAGTCTACTGAATCAAATACTAATCTCTTCCAGAAACACTCTCACAGATAAACCCAGAAATAATGTTTAACCAACTATCTAGGTATCCCTTAGTCCTTAAATTTATCCATCACAGTAGGTAAAAGTGCCCCTAGAAGCCAAGCTTCAAAGAAGAAGTTATGTTTTGGAAATAAGTATACTATGTAGGTTAGTCCATTGTGAATTGATGGACAATTTCCTTACCACCACTACCTCAGAGTATCCTAGTGGTATTCTCTTTTGTGTTCTGGCCTTTTCTGGTTAGTTTTTCACTATAGTTGCCAGATAAAAAGATGTTGGGTTAGATATACAGTCTAAATCATGATCCACTTTTATTGTCAACTATTTAATAATTACTACTGTAGAATTTCAAAACGTATCAGTGGCAATTCATGTGTTTATTCTAAATACATTATCCATGTCTGATGTATAGCAGACAACACTATATACTATCTCTGCTTTAAAGGTGCTTACAATTTAATAAGGGAGAAATATATTTAAAAATTGATTCACAAATAAATACATAATTATAAATTGTGTATAAGCACTATAAAGGACAAATGAATAGCCTCCGAAAAAGGGTAATGATTGGGATTGGAACACCACTTTAGGTTGACCAGGAAAAACTGTTTTGGGGAAATTATTTCAGCTGATCTCTGCTACAGAGGAGTCTGTTATAAAAGAAGAAAGACTGGGCAATTGGAATTTCAGGCAGAGAAAACAGCATGAAAGTATATTAGATAAAAAAAGGTTATCATGATCTAGGATATAAAAGGAGCCCACTGTGACCGGGCCAAGTGGGTTGAGGTTTTGTAAAAGAGCTAAAGACAAAGTCTAAGGCCAGATCACATAGGACTACGTAGGTCCTGGTTAACATCAATATATATACAGTGGTACCTTGAGATACGAGTGCCCTAACATACGAGATTTTTGAGATAAGAGCCATCGAGCGAGCGATTTTTGCTTTGAAATACGAGTTGAGATGCGAGTAATCGCGCAGATCAGCAGGCTGCACACGACCCACCAGTTTACCGCGACTCGAGCGTCTCATTGTTTCCTATGCCTCAAGGTTACGGAACGAATTAAACTTGTATCTCGAGATATCCTAAATGCAAAGAGAAGACATTGAAGTACTATAAGCATGGGGTAATATGATTTATGTTTTAAAAACAACTATCCATTCTATAGAGAATGTAATAAGGGGGGGGCAGATAAAACAGATCATTTAAGATAATTTGAGTAGTCTAAGCTAGAAATGATGGGAACTTGAACTAGAATGGTTTCAAGAAGGAAGGGAAAATTTGGGAAAGGCAATTATAACATGTTTTTGAGAAAGGTGGATACTGTATTTTCCATTATTTGAGAAGTTGAGACAGAAAATTTTTGATGATAGAATAGTTTGATGTATGTCATTCTTCATCATGGCTCATGAATATTCTCATGTACTCAGTGAAGGGCCAATTTGGGTGAGGTTCCTGGACACTCAACCCAGTATTGTTCTTGATTCATAATATAAATAGGTATATACTCTGAGAATCCACTGAGGTCTGAAGATTTTGAAAGCATTTAGTAGATGTTAAATAGTGGTTTAAAAAGAGTTAATTATTTTGAATTTGGATGAAATTATTCTAAATATTTCGCTAAAATTTTATCTACTGCAAAAATATTAATGTTTGATTAGTGTTCAATCAACCTATTATATACCTATAAGTACTCAGATTATACTAAGCACCATTGGGGACATCAAAGAAGTATAAGATATTGTTCTGGTTATGTAACAAATCATCCCTAAAACAGTCTTAAGAACCATAACGATAATATATTTTGCTCATAAATATGAAGGTTTACTGGATTTAGTGAAGCCGTTTTTGTCAGGTCTTTGGTTGCATTAGATGTGGTGATACCTAGATGATGGTTGAAATTGCGGTTATCTCAAGGACTTCTACACTCTATGTCCTGTGCTGTACTTGGAAGACTAAAGTAGCTGGAGTTTAGAACAGCTGAAGTGTCCCGATATCTTTCTCTATTTCTGTGTAAACTCTCTACTTGATGATCTAAGTAGATCATCATGGATTTCTTACATGATGGCTAAAGGATTTCAGAATGAGTGTCCCAAGAGAAAGCCTCAGAAGTCACTTCTGCTGTATTACATTTGTTGAGGCAGTTACAAAATCCACTCAGGTTCAAGTATAGAGAACTTAGATTCCATCTCTTTGTTTGTTTGTTTGTTTGCTTGTTAGTAATCCTCTATTATATTTTTTCATTGATTTTAGAGAAAGTGGATGGTAGGAGGAGAGAGAGAGAGAAAGAGAGAGAGAGAGAGAGAGAGAGAGAGAGGGAGAGAGAGAGATATTGGTTATTGGTTTCCTTCTGAACCTGTCCTGACTGGGGCCAGGAATTGAATCTATGACTCAGGCATGTGCCCTTGAGCGAATCAAACCCATAACCTTTCTGTGAACAGACTGATGCTCTAACCACTGTGCACACAGGCCAGTGTGGGGAACCGTGAAAGGCAATTAGGTACATTATCCAGCAATATGCTTTTCCCCTCGTGCTTCCCCGCTTTGCGGGGGTTTGTTGCTGCACTGAGTCAAGAGGGAGTAACACTTTGGCAGGGTCAATAGAGCGATGTGTTCTTGAGTACAAGATAACAGGAACAAGGATAAGGAGGCTGGCCGAGGGAGTAGTTTAGAGTACGTCAGACACTGCTGATACGGAAGGAACATGCTGATCGGACCTTGACCTTGTATGCTTGCATAAGTTGTTTCTGCTTATAAAAGGATCTGTGAGAATAAACTCGGCACGACAGTCCTGAGCTGTCCGCCCTCCCGGTATCTAAGGTGTCTGTGTTCTTTAATCCTCACCCCCCCTTTCAGGTAATGTTCTAACTGCAGTGCCGGCTGGCTCC
The DNA here is from genome assembly GCA_011751065.1 of Lasiurus cinereus. Classification (NCBI taxonomy): domain Eukaryota; kingdom Metazoa; phylum Chordata; class Mammalia; order Chiroptera; family Vespertilionidae; genus Lasiurus; species Lasiurus cinereus. The sequence continues at coordinate 2,584,842 of JAAGEH010000037.1, forward strand.
GGCAGGTGGCGCCCGAACAGGGACCTGAACACGGGGGATTCGGTGAAGGAGCACCGCGGTAATACGGTAAGAGAACGTTCGCAGTGGTAGTGGGACGCGGTGACAGGGCAGACGGCGGGAGTAATAAGTTAGAATGGGGCAAGCTAGCAGCAATTTATTATATGTATATATGCTTAAGGACATGCTTAGGGCTCGAGGTATTAACACAAGTCAAAAGCAAATAGAGCGCTTCATTACTTTTATCAAGGAGGTGTGCCCATGGTTTCCGGAAGAGGGAACCGTGTGTTTAGAAACTTGGGAACAGGTAGGGAAGAGACTTCAGGGCCATTTTCAAGCCCACGGTCCTCACCAAATGCCGGTAGATACTTTCACTTTATGGAGTCTGGTGAGGGACAGTTTAGTAGAAAAGCATGAAGGGCAGAAATGGAGAGAAGTAGGTCAAGCGGCAACCCTCAAAAAGGAGGGCGGCTAGTCTGGGGAACATTCCTTTTGAGGACCTGAGGAGAGCGGGACGCCGCGGAATCTCCCGGTCCAGGCCCCCACGCGACGGCGTCTGGGGCTTCGGTTTAGTCTGGTCTGGTTCTTTCTGTTTTGTTTCAGTACGGGTCCCGGTTTGGTCTGGTCTGGTTAGTCTCTTTTGTCTATTATCTGTATTCTGTTTTTGTTTCTGTTGTTTCACTCTTCGTATTTAATTTCTGACGGAGAAGAACTCCTGGTTGTGTGAATGCATGAGAAGCCGCGGCTGACTGGGTGTTAATTGCTAGCTTTGTGGTGTTAACTCTAGTGTGCTTTGTGGTGTTAAGTGCTAGGAGAAGTGTGCTTGGAGAAGTGTGCTTTGTAGTGTTTTGGATTGGTTTTGGAATTAAGATTAGTTTCGGATTTTGGATTGGTTTTGGAATTACTGCTTTTGTAACAGTTTACAAAATTAGAACAAGAAAATGGGTCAGGGACCTTCCATGCCCCTCACTCCTCTTCAATGTTTCCTTAAAAATTTTCAGGAGTTTAAAAAGCGGGCAAAAGATTATGGAGTGCTGGTTGATTATTTTAATCTCCAAAAATTTTGTGAATTGGAATGGCCCACTTTTAGGGTGGGGTGGCCGTCCACGGGGACTCTCGATTTAAGCATAGCGGGAAGGGTCCGCCAAGTAACTTATGGCGACCCAGGCCACCCAGACCAAATTCCTTATATTAATATACGGATTGATATTGTAACTGATAGTCCCCGGTGGTTAAAAAGTTGCAAAAACCTTAAAGGGGAATTGGAAGAGAGACGGATGATCCTTGTGGCCCAATCCCAAAAAGCCAAATTAAAATCGGCAGCACATATACAAAAATTGGAACGATACAGAGAAAATTAGCATAGCCCTATCTAATTCACCCTGGAATTCCCCAATTTTCGTTATAAAAAAGAAATCAGGAAAATGGAGACTATTACAAGATCTTAGAAAAGTAAATGAGACTATGGAACTAATGGGGGCTCTACAGCCTGGACTGCCTGTGCCTTCAGCAATACCTGCTGGCACCTTTAAAATAATTCTAGATTTAAAAGACTGTTTTTATACTATTCCTCTTGCCAGCCAGGATTGCAAACGGTTTGCATTTAGTGTCCCATCTACTAATTTGCAAGAGCCCATGAAGAGATATCATTGGTTGGTCCTACCTCAAGGAATGGCTAACAGCCCTACATTATGTCAAAAGTTTGTAGCACAGGCTATTGAAGGCACTCGCAAGCGCCACCCGCAAGTTTACATAATTCATTATATGGATGATATCCTTTTAGCCTGTAAAGATGAGAGTCTACTTTTAGCTGCATATGCGCAATTACAACAGGATTTAGCCAGAAGAGGGCTGGTCATTGCCCCGGAGAAGGTACAGAGAAAGCCCCCTTTTCAGTATTTGGGGTATCTGTTATACCCGAAAAAAATAACTCCTCAGAAGATTAGAATTAGAAGAGATGAGCTAAAAACTTTAAATGACTTTCAAAAGTTACTAGGAGACATTAATTGGATAAGGCCCTACTTAAAGTTAACCGCAGGACAGTTGAAGCCTTTGTTTGATATCCTTAAAGGAGAGGCACAGCCCACATCTCCCCGAGAATTAACAGCTGAAGCCCAGCAGGCCCTGACTGTGGTAGAAGAGGCTATCAAGAAGCAACAGATTACTTATTTTGATTATACTCAACCCTGGGAGGCATGCATTTTGCCCACTACTCATACACCGACCGCAGTTTTATGGCAAAATAATCCACTCTTGTGGATCCATCTTCCCGTATCTCCCTCTAGAGTTCTTTCTCCTTACTTTGAAGCGGTGGCCTCCCTAATTCAGTCCGTCAGAATGGAAGCTCGAAGAATATTAGGAATAGAGCCTCCAAAACTGCTTGTTCCTTATACTAAACAGCAAGTCAATTGGTTGTTCCAAAATAGTAACAGTTGGGGAATAGCCTTAGCCCAGTTTACTGGAAAAATTGATAATCACTACCCTCAGCATAAATTATTACAATTTGCTAGCATTCATACTTTTGTATTTCCCAGGATAGTCTGTAAAAAACCTATTGAAGGGGCACTCACTGTATTCACCGGTGGATCCTCTAATGGAGTCGCTGCCACCAATAAATCAGGAAAAATAACTTCTTTTCAGACAGGATATAAATCCGCTCAGGTAGTAGAATTACTAGCCGTTCTAGAGGTGCTACAACAGCTGCCTACCCAGACTTTTAACTTGTATTCTGATAGTCAGTATGTAATAAAGGCTTTACAATCAATAGAGACTGTGCCAACTATAGAAACATCGAACTTTACAGTTCAGCAATTATTTACAAAAATCCAGGAACTGTTATTGCAACGACAAGTTTCCTGTCACTTTGGTCACTTACGAGCTCATACAGGCCTTCCTGGTCCCCTGTCTAAAGGGAATGCCCTGGCTGATATAGCCACTCGAGAAGCAATACTGGTTCAGACACAGGTTAGCCCAGAACAATTAGCCACGCAATCGCATGCCATACATCATCAAAATAGTAATAGCCTACGCTTACAATTTAAAATTACCAGAGAAGCAGCACGGCAAATAGTCAAGCAATGCAGTACCTGCCCCATTACAACTACTGTGCCTTCTTATGGCATCAACCCCAGGGGATTGATGCCCAACCAGCTATGGCAAATGGATATTACTCATATTGCCCATTTTGGAAGGATGAAATATGTACATGTCACCATAGATACCTTTTCCGGGTACATTATGGCAACTGCCCAAACTGGAGAAGCCAGTAAGCACTGCATTGCTCATTGTCTAAAGTGCTTTGCCACTATGGGGCAGCCCAAATGTATCAAAACGGATAATGGGCCTGGGTACACAGGGAAAAATTTCCAGATATTTTGCAATCAATTGGGTATCCGTCTTAAAACAGGGATTCCCTACAATCCTCAAGGGCAAGGAATAGTCGAAAGAGCTAATAGAACTCTTAAAATTCAATTACAAAAAATAAAAGAGGGGGAGTTATATCCTAGGTCAGCACATAATTACTTACATCATGCTCTCTTTATCCTTAATTTTTTAACTTTTGATGCTAATGGACAATCTGCAGCTCAGAGAATGTGGGGAGCCAGTAGTTCCCGCACCTATGCTCAGGTGCGCTGGAAGGATCCTCTGACAGGACAGTGGAGTGGACCTGATCCTGTATTAATCTGGGGGCGAGGCCATGTTTGTGTTTTCCCACAGGACGCCGAAGGACCACGCTGGTTACCTGAGAGGCTGGTTCGCCACGCAGAAATCCACACATCTGAAGAAAAAGGCCCAGATTCAACACAAGAATCAGACAATGACACTGCTCCAGAATGAAGTGCGAGCTAATGCTGTTCATTTTACTAGCATGGTGTGCTGCAACTGAGGCGGAAGAATACTAGGCATATGTGCCTGATCCTCCGTTGCTGCATGTGTCGGTGTGGGAGGGTCGCAGCGTCCTGGTGTATGTCAATAATACCAAACTTCTTGGGGGCCCTCGAATAGTCACCTTCAGGTGCACGCCCCAATCCCATATAACTTTTCTGCTACGGGAGAGGGCATTCCCGTTTGCTTTTCCAAAGATGAGAATGTGACGGGCTGTGTCACCCTTGACGGGCTAACTTTTCGGGCCAACAGCTCCAATGTCGGATGGAACATCCACATGCGGAGTCTCGGAAAATCGGGAACTGAGTTAAATACCTCCCTTCCCCGAGACGTCCTGCCATGTGAGAAACCCTCTGATATACGAGTACATTCAGTACCGTGGGGACGGTGTTACACTGAACGAGCTGTTGCCTACCTGATTCACGGCTTCAACTCATCCATCATTAATTGGTCCGTCGCTAACAAGACCAGTTGGACCCAAGGCCTCTATGAAGGACTCTGGAGTGTAAGTAACGGCCCGACACAACTACTCCTTTGGAAACTGGCTGCTGCTCTGGACACAGTCACAGCTACGGTGACCTATCCGACTAGTGAGAAGAACAAAAACTGGACTTCGATCCATTAGGCCGTGAATGTAACAGCCTGTGTGCCAGAGCCTTATGCCCTATTAGTAGGGGGGGTGAATATTTCCCATAGAGGGCAGATCTTTAATGTCACTTGTGTGAATTGTCTGTTAACCAATTGTATTGCTAATGTGCCTTTGGGTAAACAGGTGATTGTTCTCCATCAGCCGCTTTCATCATGGTCCCAGTGAACCTCTCTGAGCACTGGTATGATGATCATTCCCTCCAGGTATGGAGAGAGGTAACCTCGGCCCTCAGCAGACCCTGAAGGTTTATTGGGTTATTAATAGCAGGTGTTGCGACCTTGATAGCCCTGCTTACTACAGCTGCTGCTGCTGCAGTGGCACTCACTCAGGAGGTTCAGACAGCGCATTTTGTTAATGATCTATCTAAAAATGTTAGCACAGCCCTAGGGACACAAGAAGTAATCGATAGAAAGATAGAGGAGAAACTCAACACCTTATATGACCTAGTTATGTACCTAGGGGAAGAGGTATATGGTCTAAAGGTGAGGAACAGATTAAGATGCCACGCAAATTATCAATGGATATGTGTCACTCCTCACCCTTACAACCGGTCCACTCATGGCTGGAAGAAAGTGAAGGCTCATTTGACAGGGATTTGGCATAATGTTAATGAGTCCATGGACCTACTGAAACTGCATGAAGAAATCCAGGGTCTACAAAATACAGACCCCTTTAAAGTAGATACAGCAGAAGCCGCTAAGAACTTTTTAGATCAGCTCATGCGTATGGTCCCCTCCACCTCTGATTTGCAGCATGTAGCCCTTACTGTGGCCTTAATGGGGGTCACCATTGTAGTAATAATATGCCTTTTGCCTTTTCTGGTGCGCAAAGGAGTCAGCGCTTTGACACGTCTTCAAGCAGGACTCCACGAGGTCAAACTCAGAACAGGCCCGCCAGGACCTTTGCATGTTGTATAGGATACTACTGAGCTTGATTGCCTTCATGGTAGCAGACGAATAGTCAGAGTGCTGCATCTCGCCGTATGGCAAGACTGGGTACTGGCTAGGTGCAGAGCGAAGCATCTGCGAGGGAAGGTCTTTTAACTGACCGTCTCTGACTTCCTCTGAAGTTATGTCTGATTAGCACAGAGGTTGGCATCAAATAAAGAAGAAACATGGGCTCTGCCTCTCCTCCCCAAAAGATGCCAAGAGCCAAAAAGGTGGCTGATAGCCACGGGAGGAATCAGACCTCTACTTCCTTAGCCAGTTAAGGCCCACCCCGGTCCTTTTATTATAAAGGAAAGGGGGAAATGTGGGGAACCATGAAAGGCAATTAGGTACATTATCCAGCAATATGCTTTTCCCCTCGTGCTTCCCCGCTTTGCGGGGGTTTGTTGCTGCACTGAGTCAAGAGGGAGTAACACTTTGGCAGGGTCAATAGAGCGATGTGTTCTTGAGTACAAGATAACAGGAACAAGGATAAGGAGGCTGGCTGAGGGAGTAGTTTAGAGTACGTCAGACACTGCTGATACGGAAGGAACATGCTGATCGGACCTTGACCTTGTATGCTTGCATAAGTTGTTTCTGCTTATAAAAGGAGCTGTGAGAATAAACTCGGCACGACAGTCCTGAGCTGTCCGCCCTTCCGGTATCTAAGGTGTCTGTGTTCTTTAATCCTCACCCCCCCTTTCAGGTAATGTTCTAACTGCAGTGCCGGCTGGCTCCGGCAGGCCAGGGCTAGATTCTATCTCCTATTTGGAGGGGTTACAAAGAACTTGCAAATATGTTTTATCACCAAATAAATAGTTCCTTATTTTTTTCCAAAAACTTACATTTTAGTCAGGCATGACCAAAAGATGACAACACTGAAGACAATTGTGCATATTTTATAAACATACTATAATATAGTCATGCACCACTTAATGACAAAGATATATTGTGAGAACGTGCCATTAGGCAATTTTGTCAATGTTCAAGCATCATAAAATACCCTTAGACAAACCTAAGTGGTATAGCCTACTACACACCTAGTCTATATGGTATAGTCTATTGCTCTGAGGCTCAAGCTTGTATAGCATATCACTGTACAAAATAACATAAGATTAAGTCAAACATAAGAGAAATGATACAATCAAAAGACTCACTAAAATGATATGCATGAGGCAGCTGCTAGCTAACATGGCATACTATTTTACAGCAAACTTTTTTAATATAGATAGAAAGGGTATCCTCTAGAACAATAATAGCACTGGCTAGATTGCTCAGTTGGTTGGAGCATCATTCTGTATAGCAAAATGTTGCAGGTTAGATTTCCTTTCAGGGCACATACATAGGTTGCAGGTTTGATCCTCGGTCTGGGCTCAATAGATGTTTCTCTCTCACATTGATATTTCTCAATAAAAATTGAAGGGATTACATGAAGAAAAAATAAAACATAGATACAGACAATAGTATGGTGATTACCAGGTGGAAGAATGGGTTAGAGGGGAGGTAGAAGAGGATAAAGAGGGAATAAATGGTGATGGAATAAATGGTGATTGTATTGACTTGGAGTGGTGAACACACAATTCATTGTACACATTCTGTTTTATATAATTGTATACCTGTATTGAAACCTATATAATTTTATTAACCAATGTCACCTCAATAAATTCCATAAAAATAAATATATTTAAAAATAAATTCAGATTATTAGAAACAAAGACAATGTTTGGGTGCTACTGCATTATGGAGAATGTAAGCTTATGTGTCTTCTTACATAGAAAATTCCAACTTATTTTTTGGAACACTGCAACAGATTTATATTAATATATTAAATATGAAATATGATAGAACATGGAGAAGTTGATTCATTATGCTGGATTTTGAGATCTGGAGAAAGCTATTTGTTATTTGGCATTCAAATTAAAACAAATGAAAATGCTGGCAAACACTTTATCTTCTGAAAATTTAATCTGATTACAAATTTGGGCTATTTGTGTTTGATTTCCAGGTATATAACAAAGCTTTAACCTTAAACAATAGTATAAACATTGTCATAAATCTAAAGGATAGAGCCTGAGAATAAAATCCATAAATATATACTTATATATTACCTTTTGCAAACTCAACAAATATGAATTTTATCCATAAGGCCTCCTTAGTTTCAGTTACCAAAGAAATCCAGAGATTTCTGTGACAGAGACATTTTAACAAGAGCTGAGATAAATTTAAAGTGAGGCATTTCAAGTGAAGAATAGCATTTAAAGAAATATAGATTTCAACTTCTACCCTGTACTTCAGCCAGGACTTTAGCCAGGACATTATGTCTCTGCTTCTCTTCCTGAAAAGCTTCCAGGAGATTTTACGTTCAACTCTTTTTGCTTATAGCTTACTGAAAACCAGTACTATGGCCAACAATGGGTTGAAATTTCCTAGTCTGTGTATGCTGAGATGATCTCTGTCATCTTGATCTTGTCTGAGTGATGAGCTAATTTGCATGGGAGGTAGGGATAGTTGGAAACTGACTCCATAGGGCCTTGACTGTAAGAAGGTAGAGAGCCCATTTCTACATTTTACTTCTGAGCTGTGATCTATTCAATGTGTCTAGAGACTTTTAAAAATGAACTGGAAGTTTTAATAAAGACCTTGCCTTTAAGATATATAACCTGTGATTAAAAATAACACTGGCTCAAAGCAGGAGAGTGACCTTTGCAAAAAACAAAACAAAACAGTAATGGGATATTTTGGTTATTTTTACTATGCTGAAATAGGTATATTTAATCTTGCAAATGGAGTAGAGAAAAAATGGATGGCAGTTAAGGAAACCTCAATCAGCACTAGATGTGGTTTGTAGTAAAGAGATATATTTGAAAAGAATATATGCAGAATACCTGGACTGTTTATGTGACTTACACAGGTGTGGCATATAATGGTCATGTGCAATGATCTGTTTATTCATGTAAATCTCCATGTACACTATATTCCGATGAAAAAGTGTATATTGTCACTAGATACAGTGCATATTCTCTTTAGTAATTGTCCTGAAGACATTAATGCCATTTCTCCCAAATGATTCTATTTCTATTGCGAGTAGCTTTAGCATTAGAAGCTCTTAACCATTTACATTTTAGCAAGAGAGACCTGAGCTGCCTTTAAAAGATCCTAGAAGTTTTGTTTATTTCTTCTGAATTCTAGGACATTTTGGCACTTTAACATATTGTGCAGGTATGACCTGAAAGAGTTAAAGGACCAAGTGGCATTTTATTAGAACTGCTTACTTATCGCAGTAGGAACTATGGTCAGTTGAATAAATGTTATTTGAATTATATTTCCTCTCATAATTGATCATTGAAAAGGAGTTATAGAATATACTCATTATGTGGTATTTATTTATTTCTAAAAATGTTTACCTATACAAATTTGCATCTCCCTAGAAGGAGTTAAGTACAGCGGTACCTTGAGATATGAGTTTAATTTGTTCCGTAACCTTGAGGCGTGGGAAACAATGAGACGCTCGAGTCACGGTAAATTGGTGGGTCCTGTGCAGCTGGCCGATCCGCTTGATTACTCGTATCTCAACTGTTGCTCGTATTTCAAAGCAAAAATAGCTCGTATCTCAAAAAATATCGTATGTTAGGGCATTCGTATCTCGAGGTAACACTGTATTTGGATGAAGATTAGACTGAATTGAGTCAGTACCTCCCATCAGCTGCTTGATACAAATTATGTCTCTATATCTTAAGGGAAAAAACAATGGAAAAGGCTATGAAGGGCTCTGGTGGCAGGTAAGTGCACTTGAGACAGATGTGTTAGAGAATTTCTTCAAAGACACAAATCTAGTCTTAGCAATTGACTAGTGGTAGGGTGGGGGCTTGTTTCTCTCTCTGTAGTGAAATGTCAATGACAAGTTATCAGGCAGTAAACTCACTTGTGTACTGAGTTTAGAATGGTGTACTATGTTTGTTAATGCTACTGTTTCCTTTTCAACTGTCTGCCCACCTTTCCTAGATGGGAGCCTCTGACTGCCACTGGAATGCGAAGCAACACGACAAATGATCTACCAGTATTTTTCTGTTAGTTCTGTGTAGTGATTTTGTTGATGGATTAGGCTCCAGAAAGTATTAGAAAAGCAGCTTTTTTTTTTCTTCTGAAATCTCATAGCACTCTGTAGTTCTCTCTAGTAGGGTAATTACTGGGCTTTATTGTAATTATTTATGTCTGTCTTCCCCAGTAGACTGTGTGTTCTTTGAAGGCAGGAACTCTGTCTTTGTATACCCAGGATCTCACAGTTTCTGGCACACAGTAAAAATTCAATAAATGATTGTGGAGTGAATAAAGAAATGTGACAAAATGTTGATCTAGTTTTTAAGGCCAGAGACCATGTCTCCCACACTCATATGACTACATGCTGTTCATAGTGGCATTAGTGTCCTATTTCTTTGGAGAACTATTTTTGAGCTGTCATTTTCTCCAAAGCTAATACCCGAGTATAGCACTCTGAAACTCTCATTCATAGAACCATAACAATTCTAATTAAACATTTGTTCTGTATTTGCATGATTTGTTGACTACACTACACTGAGTCCAATGAAGGAGGGTAGACTTCTGATTTTGTTCACCATCATATCCCCAGGAAAAACTGGAAAAACTAAGATGGCTTTCTTTATTAATTCAGGGTTTTTTCTTTGCCTTTAATGAAATAAGAAATATATATGTTAATCAGTCTTCTCAGCATTATTCTAAAAACTTTCTTCTGGTTGTTGTATTCTAACTTTTGAGTAACCAGGTTCTTAAAAAAACACACTTTAATAAAATTTCTTCTAATTATATGACCAGATTACTGATTTTTAAAAAATAATCTCCATCTCCAAAGGTAACATGTTGACTTTTAAAATGCCCAAGTTTGGAAAATTCTGCAGAGTTTTTCACAATGGAGCCTTTCTGTTCATTTGTTAAGGAGTGAATATTTGGGTGCCACCAACTTACACCAATGTAAATATGTATGTTTTCCAATGGTCTTAGGCGACCCTGCTAATGGTTCTCAACCTGTTAGTCACCCACTGCTCTAGGGGAAAGGTCTTTAGAGTCACGCTCAGTAATTTAGCCATTAAGGTTAATGTTCATCTCTCTATGTATTGAAACTTCCAGGGTAGGCAATGCAAATAGCTTATCAGGTAATTTTAAAGGTAATGTGCCAAGGAAAAAGTTCTTGCACTGCTCATGGAGATGTTATGGGAGGAGGGGGCTGAGCGACTCTCTCTCAGCTCATCTATCTTGTCTTTTCCTCCAGGTCACTTTGTGACAGTTTTTGAGTTGGTGGCAATTCAGCCTGAAAGATAGCTACATTAGTGAAGTCAGTAAGTTAAAAAACAAAACAAAACATAAACTTTAACTTTCTCTTTTCCTCTTCAGCTTCTGCACTCGACCTCTAGGGTGAGTCTGACAGAGATAAAAGAAAAGAAAAGGCTTTTCTATAGACACTCTGCAGCATTGGTCAAAAATACCTTTCATAAAAGGAGTCAAAATAAGGAAGGTGGATTACTCAGCATTTTCTCCTGTTATTACTTTTCTTTTTATTTTATTTTTTAAATATTTTATTGTGTTACATATATACATATCTCCCCATTGCCCCCCTCCCTCCCAGGCATACCACAACCCCCCAGTGTCTATATTCATTGGTTATGCTTATATGCATACACACAAGTACTTTGATCTCTTCTTATCTACTTCACCTCTCATTAATCTTCCTGCTATAATTTGACAGTCTGTTTGATGCTATCTATCCATTTGTTCATCAGTTTACAATGTTCTTTATTATACACAAATGAATGAGATCATGTAGTGCTTCTCCTTCATTGACGGGATTATTTCACTAAGCATAAGGCTCTCCAGTTCTATCCAGGTTGCTGCAAATGGTCAGAATTCCTTCTTTTTAATGGCAGCATAGAATTCCATTGTGTAGATGTACCACAGTTTTCTGATCCACTCATCTGCTGATGGGCACCTAGGCTGTTTCCAAATTGTAGCTATTATAAATTGTGCTGTTATGAACATAGGGGTGCATAAATCCTTTCTGATTGGTGTTTGTAATTTTTTAGGATAAATTCCTAAGAGTGGGATTGCTGGGTCAAATGGGAGTTCCATTTTTAGTTTTTTGAGGAAACTCCATACTGTTCTCTACAGTGGCTTCACAAGCCTGCATTCCCACCAACAGTGCACAAGGGTTCCTTTTTCGCCACATCCTCGCCAACACTTGTCATTTGTTGATTTGTTAATGATTTCCATTCTGACAGGTGTAAGATGGTATCGCATTGTCATTTTGATTGGCATCTCTCGGATAATTAGTGACTTTGAACATGTTTTCATGTGTCTCTTGGCCTTCCTTCTGTCATCTTTCAAAAAGGTTCTATTTAGGTCCATTGCCCATTTTTTTATTGGATTGTTTATCTTCTTTTTATTAAGTTGTATAAGTTGGCTGTAGATGTTGGAGATTAAACATTTATCAGTGATAACATTTGCAAATATGTTCTCCCATACGGTGGTCTTTCTTGTTGTTTTTTTGATGTTTTTTTTTGGTGTGCAAAAGCTTTTTATTTTAATGTAGTCCCATTTTTTTTTTCTCTTTAGCTTCCATTGCTTTTGGAGCAGTATCAGTGAAGAAGTTTTTTCGGCATATGTCTGAGATTGTGCTGCCTGTGGATTCCTCTAGTATTTTTATGGTTTCCCGTCTAATGTTTAAGTCTTGTATCCATTTTGAGTTTATTTTTGTATTTGGTGTAAGTTGGTGGTCCAGTTTCATTTTTTTGCATGTATCTGTCCATGTGTTTTAGATTATGTTGATTTATTTTAAAAATATTGATCAAGCCTTGCATTCTTTAGGTAAAACCCACTTGATTTTAACGTATTGTACCTTGGATTCAAACTGTAAATACTTGGAAGATACTGGAGGAAAAAAATTGGTAAAATTACCATGGGTTTGTTTTTATTTGGAATAATGGTGTCTTTCAATCTACCCAGTGTTATATAATTTTCCTAGTCCTCATACAGCTGGTGTATGAATTATTTAGAAATTTATAGCTATGTTCAGATGGATATAAAGAGTGTCATGTATTTACTCTGTTACCTGGAATAAGTTCCTTATTATGTATTTGAATATGAGGAGAATTTGTTATAATGTCCTTTATTTTTGATGTTAGTAATCCATGTCTTCCATCTCCTTTTTATTTTTTTTATTTTTATGTTTTGCTAAACTTGGGGTAGAATTTTATCACTTTTATTTATTATTTCAAGGAATCAGCTTTTGGTTCAATTAATTTTTCTCTACTTTTCTATCTTTTATTTCTTCTTTTATCTTTATTATTTCATTTTAAAACTACTCTGTATTTTAAAACTACTCTTCTTGAGAAAGAAGATGGATGCCAAAAGGAAGGCAGACTGCAAGATACTGTGTGAGTGATAAAACCAAAGGGAGAGTGTGGGGTAACATGGGGAGTGTTTGTTGGTGAGTTTAGAGACAGCTATACTCCAGGAGACAGTGAGAGACTGCTGGACGGGGGTCCCTTGACCAGGCAGCTCCACTGCTGCTGGGTTCCCTCCCGGAGCGACCCCATCAGATGTGGAGACTGCACAGTCTTGAAGGGAAAGTGGATGTTATCAGAAGCATGAAAATCTACAATGGCACTCACCAAACAGCTGCGAACTCAAGAAGATCATTCCCTGAGTGACCCAAACATGCAGATTCAGAGGAGCTCTACACTGCACCATGGAAAGGTCAGATTTCACCTGGGATACGGTGAGGTCTTTGGTTCCAGCAGGAGAGAGCAATGGGTGTACCACAAGAACTGGAGATCTGGGGAAGTCTGAGTTTAGGAAAATCCATGGCTGTTGTGGCTGGCCTGATCTATGAATATGGAAGTGGGTCTTCAGAGATGCTAACAGAAGGGAAATCTAAAAAGCAACTCATTTTGATCTGGGCGCAAAAGAACAGCTTAATTTTTTTAAAAGTGTGCTGGCTGCTTAGACCCAAGGGGAAAAAAGATTGCACAGCCTTACATGCAGCCCCAGAGTTTGCACACTTACTCTGGCTCTTTTTCTTTTTTTTTCCTCTTTAAATCCTTGCTTATGATTACTAAACCCAGTACATAGGATCATCAATTGTGGTTGCTCTAAGAGACTGCAGGGGAAAGTTCTTTTTCTAGACCCTAGGGATCTGAGCAGAGAATAACCATCAGAGAACTAGCACTGGAGCAACCCACTCCCCCAAACTGGTATTAAAGGCCATAGGAAAAACAAATCTAAACACTAGCTAGAGATGACCTATAGACCTGGAGGTCAATCCAGAAACACTGCCACTCAGGTGTTGAATCACATTGAATCTTGTGTAAAAACAAATAAAGGAAAATATGAAATACAGACATACTGCCTGCTTAAAAATCAGGACTGGCTTATAACATTGGGGAGCAGTTGAATGCAAGGAACTTCAAAACTGTCCTGACTAGGAAACAGGCATGCCAAACAGAACAGTAGAAGAAGTGAATGTTCCTCACTACTGTACATTTTTATTTTTATTTTATTCATCTTTTACTTATTCCTCACTTGATTTTATCTTTTTAATTATTATATTTTTATTTTCAATCAGTATTATTACTACAATTTTATCATTTTTTTAAGTGTTATTTTCTTTTCTTTTGATTTTACTTTGGGATTAGTGTTCTACATTCTATTTTCATCTTTCCTTTAGCATCATTTTACTCTGTCTCAACTTTACCTTTACATCAACACACTTTTCCTCATTTTTCACTTTTGTTGTTTTGTTTCTGTTCCCATATTCCTGCTTTAGATTTTCCCTATTCCTTCTTTTTACCCCCTGTTAAAATGTCATCCTACTTATATATCTAATTTCCAATCCCCCGCTCCAAGTCCATACACACCACTCTCTTCTCTTTCCGCAGTATGTAAAATTATTTCTCTCTGTCCTTTTGTTGATGTTTGCTTGATTGTTGATTATATCAATTTTTTATGCTTGTTTGTAGATTGTTTTGCTTTTTCTTTTAATGTTTTGTGCTTATTTGTTTTTTGCTTCTGTTTTCCCTCCCTTGCTTTGCTTGATATTAGTTATTGTTTGTAGTTTGCATTCACCTTCAGGGACATGTTGCTGCCATTTGTTCAGATTAGGGGTTGTTCTATTGGATTTTTTTTTCATTCCTTTACACAATTTCATTTTTGAACTCCTTTTTTTTCTCTTCTTCTTTTCTCCTATCCTCTAATTGTTCTTTCTCTGGTAGTCACCTATATTTGGGGTTATTAATATCTTGAATATATGTGTGTTCAGTGTCTTGTGCCTTGTTATGTTGTATTTTGTAACTTTAAATCAACACAGGAGAGAGAGTACTACATAACCAAGCATGCACAAAAGAGAGATCATGGGGAGACAAAGAAACAGCTCACAAATGAAAGAGGAGCAGGCATCACCAGAAAAGGAAGTAAAAGAAATGGAGGCAGGCAACCTGTTAGAGAAATAATTCAGAGAAATGGTCATAAGGTGGATGAAAGGATGGAAGACAAATTCTACAATATGTGTAAGAACCAATAGGAAATGAAGAAGAACCAACAGGAAATGAACAATGACATTGCTGCCATATAGAACTCAATAAAAACCTCAAGAGTAGACTAGAAGCAGCAGAGTACCATATCAGTGAGGTAGAAGACAAGGTTGGAAAAAATACCCAAAAAGGGCAGCTTCTAGAGAAAGAAATTAAAACACAGGAGGAAAGCCTAAGGGAACTTTGGGACAACATAAAACAAAACAACATCCACATAATAAGGGTATATGAAGGAGAGGAAACTGAGAAAGGAATAGAAAATCTGTTTGAAGAAATAATGACAGAACACTACCCTGATATAGGGAAGAAAAAAACCCACACAAATCCAAGAAGCTCACAGAGCCCAAGCAAAACAAACCCCAAAACCCCTACACCAAGGCACATTATAATTAAACTGACAAACAGCAATGACAAAGTAAGGATATTAAAAGGAGCCAGAGAGAGACAGAAAGTTACCTACAAAGGATCCAACATCAGGCTAGCGACTGATTTGTCAACAGAAACACATCAGGCCAGAGGGAATGGAAGGAAATATACAAAGTCATGGAAAGGAAGTGTCTGAATCCAAGAATACTGTACCCAGCAATGTTATTAATCAAAATTGAAGGTGAAATCAGAAGCTTCACAAACAAAAAAGGACTAAGGTAGTTTATTACCACAAAAACAGCAATGCAAGAAATGCTAAATGATCTGATGTAAAAAACAAACAAACAAACAAACAGAAACAGAAATAGGAAGCATAGAAGGAACATAGGGGTAAAGAATAAAAATGTACCTATTAAAAATAACTTTATATTTTTTCAACAATAACTTCAAGTGGAAATGTGATAAATGCCCCAATTAAAAAAACATAGGATAATGGGTTGGATCAGAAAACATAACCCATGTATCTGAAGTCTATAAGAAACCTACCTCAGAAAAAAAGACACACAGTTGAGGTTGACAGATGGAAAAAGGTTTTTCAGACATATAGAAATGAAAAAAAAACTGGGAAGAAATACTTCTTTCTGGCAAAGTAGATCTCAAAATTAAGGACATAAAAGAGATAATGAAGGCCACACCATAATATACATTCCTAATACAAGAGCACCCGATCCATAAAAAAAAACTCCAGGAGGATATCAAGGGAGAGATTGACAGCAATAAAATCATAGTAGGAGACTTTAATACCCCACTGTCATCATTGAACAAATACTCTAAACAAAAATCAGCAAAGAAACATCAATCCTAAATGACTCACTGGTCCACATGGAATTAACTGACATCATCAGCAAATTACACCCAAAGCCACAGAACCTATATTTTTCTCATGTGCACATAGGCCATTTACAAAGATAGACCATATATTGTGTCACAGAAAAGTCACTTCAAATTCAAGAAGATAGAAATCATATCAAATGTCTTCTCAGATCACAGTGGTATAAAACTGAAAATCAACTACAATAAAAAAAACCCAAAAAAGAAAACAAATGCAGACTAAATAGTAGGATATTAAACAATGACTGGGTTACCAGAGAGATCAAAGAAGAAATAGAAATCATCATGGAAAAAAAAAAGACAAGAAAACACAACAATACAAAATGTGTGGAACACAGTGAAAGCAGTCTTGAGAAGGAAGTTCATAGTTCTACAAGCTTACTGAAAAAACAAAACAAAACAGGAAACAATGAAATAGAGACCAAAGAAACAGTACAAAAGATCAACAATACTAATACCTGTTACTTTGAAAGGATAAACAAGATTGATAACCTCTATCAAGACTTACCAAGAAGTAAAGAGAAAGGATTGAAATAAAATCAGAAATGAAAAAGGAAAAATAACAACAAACCCCACCGAAATACAAAGGATTGTTAACAAATACTATGAACCATTCTATTCTAATGAACTGGACAACCTGGAAGACATGGACATATTCCTAGAAAAATATAACCTTCCAAAACTCAATCAGGATGAATCTAAACATTTGAACAGGCCAATAAAATGGAAGAAATTGGAGCAGTCATCAAAAAGCTTCCAGCAAACAAAAGCCCAGGGCAAGCCAGCTTCACATGGAAGTTTGACCAAATATACAAGGAAAAATTAAAACCTATCCTCCTCAGACTACTCCAAAGAATTCAAGTAGGAACACTTCCAAACACCTTCTATAAAGCTAGCATCTCCCTAATACCAAAATCAGATGAAGAAAAGACAATGAAAGATAATCACAGGCCAATATCCATCATGAATGTAGATGCCAAAATCCTCAAAAAAAATTCTAGCAAATTGGATCCAGCAATACATAAGAAAGATCATACACAATGACCAAGTAGGATTTATCCAAGGAATGCATGGATGGTACAATATCCACAAATCAATAAACATGGTACATCATATAAACATTGATAGATAAAAATCACATCGTCATATCAATTGATTCAAAAAAATCATTTGACAAAATCCAACATCCATTTTTGATAAAAACTCTCAACAAATTGGGAATAGAAGGATCATGCCTCAACATAAAAAAGCTATATATCATAACCCCACAACTAACATCAAACTCAATGAGTAAAAACTAAAACAATTTCCCCTAACAACATGAATAAGACAGGGATGCCAGTCTCACCACTCATGTTCAACATAGTACTGGAAGTATTAGCCATTGCAATTAGACAAGGAGAAGAAATAAAAGGCATCCAAATTGAAAAAGAAGAAATAAAGCTGTCCTTATTTGCCGATGACATGATATTGTACATAAAATACCTGAAAGACTCTATCAAAACACTAATAGACTTAATAAATGAATTCTGCAAGTTAGTAAGATACAAAATTAATGTCAAGAAATCCATGGCATTTCTATACACCAACAGTGAACTTAAAGAAAGAGAGACTAAAAAAGCAATCCCGATTACCATCACACCAAAACCTTAAGATATCTAGAAATAAACTTAACTAAGGAGGTAAAAGACCTATATGTGGAAAACTACAGAACACTTAAAAAAGAGATAGAAGAAAATGTAAGGAGATGCAGGAACATACCATGTTCATGGATTAGGAAGATCAACATCATTAAAATGTGCATACTACCCAAAGCAATCTGTAGATTCAATGTACTACCCATTAAAATACCAATAGCATATATCACAGACCTAGAAAGAACTCTCCAAAAATTCATCTGGAATTAAAAAAGACCCCAAATAGGCACAGCAATACTGAGAAAGAAAAAAAAAAGTAGGTTGGATCTCAATACCAGATTTCAAGCTGTTTTACAAAGCCACTGTTCTCAAAACAGCCTGGTACTGGCACAAGAACAGACATATAGACCAATGGACGAGAATCGATAATCCAGATATTGACCCGAACCACTATGCTCAATTAATATTCGATAATGGAGGTATGAACATACAATGGAGTCAAGACAGTCTCTTCAATAAATGGTGTTGGAAAAATTGGATAGATACATGCAAAAAGCTGAAACTTCACCACCAACTTACAACATACACAAAAATAAATTCAAAATGAATACAGGACTTAAACATAGGACAGGAAAACATAAAAATATTAATGGAATCGACAGGCAGAGAAATCTGAGACATGCTGAAGCAATTTCTTCACCAATACTGCTCCTAGGGCAATGGAAGCTAAGGAGAAAATTAACAAATGGGACTACATCAAAATAAAATGCACAGTAAAACATCAATAAAACAACAAGAAAGCCCACTGTATGAGAAAACATATTTGCAAATGTCACTGATAAAGTTTAATCTCCAACACATTCAACCAACTTATACAACTTAATAAAAGGAATATAAATGATCCAAATAAAAAAATGGGCAACGGATATAATAGAATCATTTCAAAAGAAGACAGAAGGAAGGTGAAGAGATATATGGAAACTTGCTCAAAGTCACTAATTATCTGAGAGATGCAGATCAAAACAACAATCCAATACCATCTCACACCTGTCAGAATGCCAATCATCAATAAATCAACAAATGACATGTGCTGGTGAGGATCTGGAGAAAAATGAACACTAGTGCACTGCTGGTAGGAAGGCAGACTGGTGTAGCCACTGTGGAGAACAGTATGGAGTTTCCTCAAAAAACTAAAAATGGAAGTCCTATTTGCCCCAGTAATCCCACTTCTAGGAATATATCCCAAGAAACTAGAAACACCAATCAGAAAGGATGTATGCACCCCTATATTCATGGCAGCATAATTAACCATAGCTAAGATTTGGAAACAGCCTAAATGCCCATAAGCAGATGAGTGGATTAGATGAGTGGTACATCTACACAATGGAATATTATGCTGCCATAAAAAATAAGGGACTTTTAGCATTTGCAGCAGCATGGTTTGACCTGGAGAACATTATGTTAAGTGAAGTAAGCCAGGCAATGAAAGAAAAATACCACATGATCTCACTCATTTATGGAAAATAAAGAACATT
This sequence comes from Lasiurus cinereus, assembly GCA_011751065.1. Classification (NCBI taxonomy): domain Eukaryota; kingdom Metazoa; phylum Chordata; class Mammalia; order Chiroptera; family Vespertilionidae; genus Lasiurus; species Lasiurus cinereus. The sequence continues at coordinate 2,604,324 of JAAGEH010000037.1, forward strand.
GTAACCTGATGAATAAAAAGATGGATACAGAGGCAGTAAAGCACAGAACAGACTGTCAAATTACAGTGAGAAGGCTGGTGGTTGTTTGGGAAGGGAGGAAAGAGATCAACCAACGTACTTGTATGTGGGCATCTAAGCACACCAATGGACACATGACATTCTGGGGGTGGTTTGGGGTGGGATAAGGCATGCTACTACTCTTCTTTATTTATTTATTTTATTGATCTTTTTACAGAGAGGAAGGGAGAAAGATAGAGAGTTAGAAACATTGATCAGCCCCCAAACATTTGATGCAACCAAAGTACATGCCCTTGACCGGAATCGAACCTGGGACCTGTGAGTCCACAGGCCAAAGCTCTATCCACTGAGCCAAACCGGTTTTGACAACTACTCTTCTTTTTCTGCTTTTTTATAAAACTTAAATAAGGAATTTGGGATTTTCTTTCTCATCTAAGTAATTGTATTTTTTTTCTTAAGCATTATTTTAGATACATCTCACAAACTTTGATATATTTTCAACTTTATCCAGTTCAAAATATTTCAGTTTCCTTCTTTGAATAATTGATTATTTATAGATATGTTTAATTTTAAATAATTTTAGAAAACCTTTGTTATCCATTTCTGAACCAAATTCAATTATAGTCAGAACAAATTTTTAATCATTTTAATCCTCTCAAATTTATTTAGACCTATTTTATGGCACAGAATATGGTCTAGTTTTATGAATATCCCATGTATATTTGAAAGGAAAATATTTTTGCTATTGTATGATAATAGTATTTATTTCCCAAGTCACCTATATCCTTATTGATATTCTGTGTACTTGCTTGATTGATGATGGAGATAAAAGTGTTGAAATCTCGAGCTTCAATTATTAATTTATTTCTCTTTTTTACTTCTATTTATTTTTGCTTCATTTATTTTAAATCTTTAATTAGTTGTATACACATTAAACAGTGTTATATCTTCTTAATTGAAATTATACATTTATCATTATGAAATGTCACTTTTTTATTACCTGGTGATATTCTTTTTTCTGAGATCAAATTTTTCATATTTCTATAGCTACTCCAAAATTCATTTTAAAATTTTTTTATTTATTGAGTAAGGTATTACATATGTGTCCTTATCTCTCCAATTGCCTTCCCTCCAGATTTGTGTTGTCAGAGTACATCATTGGCTCTTTTACTTTTACACATCTGTTTCTTTATATTAATATTGAGTTTCTCCATATAGTCAGGTCTTGGTTACTTATCCAATCTGGTTATATTTTATTTGGAGTGTTTAGATAATTTATATGTAATATAATTACCAGTGTCATTTCACCTGAAATTATCATCTTCCATTGCTCTATTCTCCTTCTATTTAGTTTGTCCATTTCTCCTTCTTGAGGTACTTAAAATCAATTTGTGAACATTCCTTGGATACTGGATCACTCCAAAGAATTTCACAAGATATGTTTATGTCTTACAGACTATAATAAGACCTTTCACCTCATATATTAGGAAAAGCTATGGGTTTCTCTGAAAAGAATGAGCCTGTCTCAGCACTTGAATTTCCTGGTGCATAACTTGTATTGTGACAGGAAACCAATGTAAAAACAGAATGTGGAAAGACAGAATTGTTTCTTATAGGCAAATGTGTCAGACAAGGGTACATTTTATCTCCCAATTTGTTTAATATGTACACTGAGTATATAGAAAAATCTGGGCTAGACTCAGAGAAAGGAGGAGTGAAAATTGGTCAAATAAATATCACCAATTTATGATATTCGGATTGACACCTTCTTCCTGTCAGAAAGCAGCAATCATTTGAAACTACTTCTGATGAAAGCATAAAAATAAAGTGCTAAAGCAAGACTGCTTTTGAATATCAAGAAGACAAAAATCATGACTACAGAAGAAATATACAACTATAACATAGACAATGAAGACATTGAACTTGTTAAAGATTTTGCTTAATTTTAGTAAGTTATCAATTCAAATGGAGACTGCAGTTATGAAATCAACAGAACACTGAGACAGCAATGACAGGGCAACAATGAAAGAATTAGGAAAGACTAAAGATTTGTAATTTAGAATCCAAAGCTAAGATTATCCACACCCTCATATTCCCAATTTCTATGTACAGATACAAAAGTTGGACAGTAAAGAAGTCTGATAGGAAAAATTGACTCATTTGAAATATGATGTTGACAGAAAGCTCTATAGATACTCTGGACCACCAGAAATATGAACAAGTGGGTTCTAGAGAAATTTAAGCCTGAAAAAATTGCTGGAGGCAACATGTTTAAAACTGAAGCTGTCCTACTTTTAGCACCTCATGCCAACGTATGGATTTTTGGAAACGAAAATAATGTTGGGGAAAATAGAAGACAGCAGGAAAAGAGGAATACCAAATATGATATAAATTGACTCAAAACAAACCCCACAAAGCCATTGACATGAGTCTACAGGAATTGAGCAGGGCTGTTAAAGACAGAACACTGGGCATCATAGGGTTGCCAGGAGACAGAGACTACTCAATAGCAGGTAACATAACATTGTATTCCACTTTTCCATCTCCTATCTTTTAACATTCTGGTAATTTACACTTTTTATTAGCTATATATCTTTGATATACTTTTAGTAATTTCTGTATGGTTTAAAATATGCATTTTACTATGTTACTAGTCAATCTTTAAATAATATTATATCACTTTATGTATAGGATAAGAATATATAATAGCATACTTCTATTTCCTTCCTAACCTTTATGCTGTTATTTCATATACTATACTTTTATTTATGTCACCACTCCACAATACATTGCTATTTTTCTTTATACATGAAATTATCTAATAAAGGTATGTATTACTATTTCTGATACTCTTCATTCTTTTGGTAGACACAAGTTTCAATCTCATATAATTTTCTTTTGGATGAAGAAGTTCCTATAATATATCTTGTAGTGCAATTTAGTGGTGATATATTCTTCCAACTATTGTTTGTCTGAAAAATATCATCATTTGGCCTTTTTGAAAACTATTTTTTCCTGGGTATAGAATTATAGGTTGGCAATTTTTTATTTGTTTATTTCTTTTCATCCAGGTCTTTGGAAAAATATTTTCCATTGTTTCCTGGCTTCTATGGTTTTTGAGTAAAAGTGTGATGTCATTCTTATTTTTTAATACATGTGCAATGTGTCTATTTTTCTCTAACTTCTTATGAAATTTTTGTCATTGTCACTGGTGTTCAGCAATTTTATTATGGTATGCCTTCATGTGGTATTTTATATGTTTCTTCTGCTTGGGATTTTTAAACTTGGTTCTTTGCATTTATAATTTTCATAAAATCTGGGATTATTTTGACTATTAATTTTTCAAATATCATCCGTCCATTTGTCAGAATTACCAATTACATATATGTTAGATTACTTGATATTGTCACAGAAATGATCTTTTTGCTCTTTGTTCTTTATTTTGTATATTATCTATTAATGTGTCTTAAAGTTCATTTACCTTTTCTTTTCAGTGTCTAATAATCTGAATAACCCAGTCTATTGCCTTTTGAACTTCAAATATTACTTAATGTTTTTATACTTTACATTTTCTCTTTTTTATATGTGTAGTTTCTTGTACCTTCTTGAAAATATGGAGTATATGTACAACAGATTTTTAAACATCTTTGATAATTAATTCCATAATTTCTGTCAATTTTGGGTGTGCTTCCAATGATTGATTATTTCTTCTGGTAATGGGTCATATTTCTCTGTTTCTTTGTAAGCTTAGTAATGTAAAAAAATATTTTATTATTGATTTTAGAGAAGGAAAGAGAGATGGAGAGAAATATTAGTGTGAGAGAGTAACATCAATCAGCTGCCACCTGCATGTCCCCCACCAGGGATTGAACCTACAACCCAGGTATGTGCCCTGACAGGGAATTGAACCAGCAACCTCTTGATGAATGGGACAGCACCGAACCAACTGAGCCACACTGGCCAGGGATAAGCTTAGTGATTTTTTATTGAAAGACAAGCTTACCTGATCTTGTGAATTCTATATTGCTGAATGCTGGGCTTTGTTGTATTCCTTTAAAGATTCTTGGGATTTTTTTTCTGCCATATAGTTACATTACATGCTATCACTTTGATTATTTTGAGTCTTGCTTTATAGTTTTACTAGTGTGTGTATAGAATTAATTTAGTAAAATACTAAGCAATAACTTTTAAAAAATATATTTTATTGATTTTTCACAGAGAGGAAGGGAGAGGGATAGAAAGTTAGAGACATCGATGAGAGAGAGACATTGATCAGCTGCCTCCTGCACACCCCACACTGGAGATGTGCCCTCAAGCAAGGCGATGCCCCCGACTGGAATTGGACCCGGGACCTTTCAGTCCGCAGGCCGATGCTCTATCCACTGAGCCAAACCGGTCTCGGCAGCAATAACTTTTTGAGGGCTTTATCCTGGGACCTACAGATTAAAAGGTCTTTCGGTTATTTCCAGTGGAAGTATAAACTATTGCCAGCCCTATGTATACTCCTTCAATTTTTCAGTCTATTGATTCTAGTAATTCTTAGTAGCGAAGTGAAAAGTAGATTCTTTCATTTATATTCAAATGTTTTCTCAAACACTGACCTAAGGTGTTGTGTTTTTTTTTCATTTATCAATTATCTCATACACTTTTCTTATCATTAATATGCTCACCTGCCTACCTTCCTGATTATCCTTAACAACTTCTGCCTGCCATCCTGATCACCTCTTAACCACTCCCTTGCCAACTGGATTGATGCCCAACTGTTCCTCTGCTTGCCTGTTTGCCTCTAATTGCCCTCCTCTGTGGACCTGGTCATCCCAAATTACCCTTCCCTGCAGGCCTGGTCATACCAACTGGCCTTCCCTGCAGTCCCAGTCACCCCCAATTTTCCTTCTCTGCCAGCCTGGTCACCCCTAACTGCCCTCTCCTGCAGGCTTGATTGTTGACAATTGCCCTCCCTTGCAGGCCTGGTACTTCCCAACTGCCCTCTCCTGCTGGCCATCTTGTTGTGGCCATCTTGTATCCACATAGGAGCAGGATCTTTTGACCACATGGGGACAGTCATCTTGTGTGTTGTAGTGATGGTCAATGTGCATATTACTTTTATTAGATAGGATAGAGGCCTGGTGCATGGGTGGAGGCCAGCTGGTTTGCCTTGAAGGTTGTCCTGGATCAGGGTGGGTGTTCCCTTGAGGCATGGGATGGCCTGGGTGAGGGGCCTGTGGTGGTTTGTAGGCTGGCTATGCCCCCTGGTGATCCAAGTGGAGGCCCTGGTATCTTTGATTTACTTATCTTCTACAATTGAAACTTTGTAGCCTGAAGCAGAACCAAGCCTTCTGCTCACTCTGTGGTGGCAGCCATTGAAACTTTGTTGCCTTAAGTGGAGGCCAGGTTGTGTGGAAAGCTTGGCTTCCTCCATCACCAGGGTCAACCTAAGCCTCCCTCCTGCTCTCTCTGTGGCCGTAGCCTTCTTGGTTGGGTTAATTTGCATACTAGCTTTGATTGGGTGGTGGGTGTGGCTGGTGGGCATGGCTTGTGGGTGTAGCAGAGGTATGGTTAATTTGCATATTACTCTTTTATTAGATAGGGTATATGGTTGTTTCATTAACATTAAACTAATGGCCAATAGCACTATAACTCATACCTAAACAAAGCTTATCTAACACATATTTTTATCTTTATAAGGTATATCACAGCCTTTTTAAGTTTAGACACACTAGACAGTACTTCAGTACAATGTTTGGGGTCCATATAAAATAGTGAAGTTATAAAAAAATAGCAAAAGAATGTGGCATCAAATATACCATAAGCATTGTTTACAATATGAGAACTGAGACAAGAAAGCAGAATGTTACCTTGTGCCATCTCAGCAAGGGAACGTTTGTGTGGGGAAGCTCAAAATTTTCACTGCTCTGTGCATGCACATATCTGCAAATGATTGTAAAACTCTGTGAATATTGGCTTGGATATTACAAATACATTTTACCTAAAAGGCAAATTTGAAAATATGGAATCTTGCAAATAATTAGCAATGACTATACTGATGTGTGACTTTTTTTCCATTTATTTGCTCTTACTTCATAATACTTAAGGGCTATGCTTCCTAGAGGTTCACATATTCCCCAATCTGAGTGACCTCTTTGTAAGACCTAATCAACTTAAGGAATTATATTTACTATAGATAACTCAAAAGACCAGGAGGTCATCTTAATTGAAATAGTTTTTGTTTCATTTTATTGTGTGCAATCAACCCTTCTTAGTCTCTAAATAAAGAGGATTTTGTTTGTATATCATTAGAAGATGTATAGACTTATCACGGTTCCTTCCTCCATTGACAAGTTTTATCCTACAAAAGCTATTTACCTCTTTTGTTTAATGAAATACTTTTGGTTTAAGAAAGTAGTCATATGCTTTTCTGTGTTTTAAGAAAGGTGACATTGAGATTTCTCATTATGGCTTTTTCAGGCTGTGCTGTCTGTCATGTCACATTAGACTTTTTCAAGGATCATGCCATTCATAACACTGTGAAGAGACTCAGTCTATCATGAAAATAAAGCCCCTACATGTGAAAATGGAGGGTAAAAAGATGCAATTTGTTGGAAAACAGGTCAAAGAAGTGTAAATCATTATTGGAAGATAAATCCTGAATCTGGGAGGCAAAGGCTAGGGAAGGCAGCCTTGATATGGTTTTCAACAGAAGCTTGTTTTGAGAGGCCAAGTAGAAGAAAGGGATGTTTGGGTTTATCTTCTCCTAGCCTTTGGCCAAGGAAGGGAAAATGTGAAGTCATTTCCACAGAGCTCTTTTTACTTTTGAGTTCCTTGCACCTGAATCCAAAACCTCTCTGTGAGCCAGACTCAGGGGCCAACTTCAAAGTGTTTTGGAAAAAGCAGAAGCAGTACAATTTGAAAATGTCCAAAGGTTTGAAGAAAACATTGTTAGAAGTTATTTTTTGTGTGAATGTTCTCTCTGAGATATACTACTACTACTACTACTACTACTACTACTACTAATAATAATAATAATAAAATTTGAAATCTAATGTGGTATGCCATTGATCCTCTTTCACTATCTCTTCTCTTCTAAATGAAGCATCATTTGTAGGTACACGTGTTTGTCTCTTCACCTTTACCTCTAAGCTCAATGACATACTTTTGAGTTTCTCTCCTTTTCTCTAGTTCTCTTCTTGATCTCTTACAGTTCACTTTTGATTTTTCTTACTCATGAAACTTCTTCCCTACACTTTAAAAAATCATCTTTTGTCCATGTCAATAGAGTGCTTTTCTGTGCTCCTTCCATTTGATAGTCTGCTGCACCAGACATCAGCTGTACCTCCCCAGGGTTCTCCAAATTCATGTTCTCTCAATATTCCTCTTAAGGAAGAGCCTCTGACTATCAATGTCTTCTTTCAGGTCCTCCCTTCCAATGCTTTTGGTTATTCCCTCCCTAGTCTTGACTTTCTTCTAAACCTTTAAAGGCACTCTCCTTTACCATGTACAAGATCATTCTCTCTCTATGAACATTTCTCATTTACCTACTAATATAAACAAGCTCAGCTCTACAAATGTTTTCAAGTCACAGAAATTAAAAATATGGCCTAAAAGCTCCTTATTTATCTTAGTCATTTTACTAGCAACCATCCTGTTTCATATTTCAAAAAGACTAATCTACTCTTTTTTAAAAAAAAATATTTTATTGATTTTTTTTTCCAGAGAGGAAGGGAAAGATATAGAGAGTTAGAAACATCGATGAGAGAGAGACATCGATCAGCCGCCTCCTGCACACCTCCCACTAAGTATGTGCCCGCAATCAAGTACATGCCCCCAACCAGAATCGAACCTGGGACCCCTCAGTTCGCAGGCCGATGCTCTATCCACTGAACCGAACCGATCTTGGCAGTAATCTACTCTTGTTATTGTGATTTCCTTTACCTGCATTCTATCTTATGTTTCTACCACATTAAAGAAAGTATTCTAGTCAAAACTACTAGTGATTTGAAGTCATCAGATACAGTAGCTTATTGCAGTCATTCTCATTTTCCTCATTCTTTCTGCAACTTTGTCATGGTTAAACCAACCTTCCTTAAGGGGTTATTTCAACACGTGAGAAATAAAATGTAAAAGTTTCCCATCTCTGATCCAGATTCCTCACATTTACTCCCAAGAAATAATACATACAACAGTTTATTGTATATTCTTCCAGAAATTTTCTATGCATATTAAAATATTTAATACAAACAGGGTTATATGGTATATATGTTTATAAATTGCTTTATCCCCTTATAAAAATGACTGAACAGTCTTCCCTTGTGAAGGTGAATCATAGCTTATTTAACAGGTTTCCATTGGTGAACATTTTGGTTGCATCCAAATTATTGCTATCGTAGTGTTGCAATGAACGAGCATGCTTATAGAAGCAAATGTATTTGCATTTGATTGCTTGTATAACATATTCATAAGATAAATTTCTAGATTTTGAAATGTTACAAAGCTCCCTCTCTCTCCTTTAAAAAAGGTTATTTTTTCTAATAACAGATGCCCATGTAAATCTCTAGATTAAGAAATAGAATATTTGCCTAACTTGTATTACTCTTCCATAACATTCTCCTGCATTCCCATCACCCAAGTAAATAACTAATGTGAATTTTGTGTTAATCATCTTCTTGCTTTTAAAAAACAATTTATCATATTTATCGTAAGTTTATACACACTAGGTTTTATCTATCTTGCATTAATCTTTATATAAATGAAATCAAACTTCTATAATGTGTATCTATGTTTTTTAAAAATATATTTCATTGATTTTTCACAGAGAGGAAGGGAAAGGGATAGAAAGCCAGAAACATCGATGAGAGAGAGACATCAATCAGCCACCTCCTGCACAACCCCCACTGGGGATGCACCCGCAACCAATGTACATGCCCTTGACCAGAATCGAACCTGGGACCCTTCAGTCCCTAGGCCAGCGCTCTATCCACCGAGCCAAACTGGTTTCGGCTGTATCTATGTTTTATTTGTTTAATTTGGTGATATTTTCAACACCTCTACCTTGGAAGTCTTTTCTCCATTGGTTTTCTGTCATCTGGATCTCTTATTACTTTGTTCACTTTTCTCTCTCATTTTCCTCCATCTCTTCAGTGTGGATGTTCTCTGAGTTATAGTCCTATGTGCTCTTTTTCTTTGTTGCAGTTTTCAGAAAGTAACCTTATCCCTTTTTTATATCTTCTACTAGAGGCCTGGTGCATAAAAATTCATGCACTGGAGGGGGGTGTACCTCAAACTGGCCTGCCCCCTCTCACAGTCCTAGAGCCCTCAGGGGCAGAAGGTGACCCTGCAATCAGGGGAAGGTGACACCCCATCACATCTCTGCTGCTGCCACTGCTTGCAGTGCAAGCCTTGGCCAGCCCTGGTTACCTGAGCCTCAGGCAGCCCTGGGCAGCTGCCATCGAGGCTTGCCTATGCCTTGGGCTGGCCCTGGGCAGCTGGGGAGCTGAGGGTTCTGGGGGACTCCAGAGGCAGGTGCACAGAGTGGCCAGGCTCACCTTGGGGTGGGCCCGGCATTGCTGTGCCTGCTGCCCTGGGTAGGCTGAGGGGACTGGGTACTGCCATATTGTGTCTGTTGATGCTGCCATCTTGATGCCAAGGCAATCAATTAGCATATTCCCTCCTTATTGGCTATGGGCACCACCATCTTTGTGATGATGTGAAGGTCAATTAACATATTCTCTCTTTATTAGATAGGATTCTCTTATTCATGACAATGACTCCCAGACCTATATTTCTTACTCTAACATCTTTCCCAAGCTCTAGTCTAACATTTTCAACATCTTTGTATATATTTCTCTAATACCTTATATTATATTGGGTTCCATTAGCAAAATTTCAAAACAATTAAGTTTTTATTCCAGATTCCCCTTGTGCTAGGTGCTTAAGATTCAGGGAAGAATAACACATGATGCTGCATTTTAATTGGAAAAACAATTGTACAAAATTGCATACATTTTTACATAAATTTGTTTTTTGGTTTTTCTTTTTTTTTTTAGATTAGCTCTGCCTCTTAAATTTTATGCTTCTGAAATAACACCGTTTTTCTCCTCATCCAGGCTTAACCAGTTACCCTGGCCATTCTCCCTCAGCACTCTATTTTATTTTTTAAACCTTTTACTCTTGCTCCACATGAAGATTCTGTTACCACATTTTATCATTTTTTTCATTCTTGTGTATAACTCTTCCTGTTTTGTTTTTTTTTTCCTTAACACCACTTTTTAGAGTGTCTCTCTTTATACTGAAGCTGATACAAAAATTCCTTTTACTTTCAACCTCAAATTTATTCTGCAAGCTATATACTATTTAATATTTTCCATGTTCAGCTCTTAATATTCTTGGTACTTTTCCACTTCAATAGCTATCCACTGCCTTTTAAATAAGATCCAAATTCCATAATCTCATATTTAGGGCCATCTATAAGATGACTCCAAGCTCTCTCTTAACTTTCTTTTCTCACACTGATTTCCTGTGTGAAGATTTGCAAATTCAAATGACCACAGGCATGGGGAAGGTAATGCAAATTAGTGAATCTGACTAAATGAGGACTGGGGCAACTGGAAAGCAAATTTTCCACCTAAAGTATATAGCTCATGGCAAAGCTTAAGCTGATCATTGCTATGTGGGAATTGCAAATCCAGTGTTGCCACAATTTTCACTTTTTAAAGAGAAGCCAGAGATTTATATTTTCCTATAAAATTTTTGCAGTTTTAGATGTTGGCAAACACTTAAAAATGGCTTTGTTGAAAGAACACATGGCTGAGGACTGCCAGTTTATGACTTTTCCATTATGTAAACTCTAGACAGGCTGACGTATTATTTGGATTTTCATCTCTATTCTGCTTGACTAGGTTCTTCCACCATTCTCTGCTTATCATAATCTATTATAACCCACATATTTTGGGAAGCTTTCCCTGGCCAGAAAACCTGATTTTCTAAGATACTTATCGTCTGATTCAGTCATTTGGCATTTTAAAATGCCTTATATTGCTGATTGTTTTTTTTTTCTTATTCCTGTGTTTCTTAGAATATTTTCATGATTATAGAGAATATACATTCATTACAAGTTCTGAAATTTATAATATTGTATTCAACTTAAATAATATTTACCTATTGTCTTACCACTAAACAGCAAATGCTGTTAACATTAGTTTTCCTCATTTCTTTCAAGATATTGTGAGAGACATCTCTATATTAATCTTTATCTCTGTCTCTTCCAATCTATCTCCAAATTCATTACCTTTCCTAAAGATTGTAGCAGTTTATATTCCTAAAACAATGTATGAGAATACCCTTTCCCTATCACCATTCTCTTTTTTTTTTTTCCTTTTTGTTGTTAATTCTCACCCTAGGCTGCTCTTTCCATTGAGTTTTAGAGAAAGTGGGAGGGGGAGGGGGAAAGAGAGAGAGAAAGTGAAACATGGTGTGAGAGAAACACATCAATTAATTGCCTCCTACATGCACCTGACTGGGGTCTGGGATTGAACCTGCAACCCAAGTACATGCCCTTAACCAGAATCATGCCCACAATCCTGCTGTGTGCAGGCTGATGCTCTAACAACTGAGCAACACTGACCAAAGCCCTATTATCATTCTTTTAAAAAAATATATTCTTATTGATTTCAGAGAGGAAGCAAGAGGAACAGAGAGATAGAAACATCAATGATGAGAATCATTGATTGGCTGCCTCCTGCATACCCCTAACTGGGGATCAAGCCTTCAACTTGAATATGCCCTGACCAGTAATTGAACCATGACCTCTTGGTTCATAAGTTGACACTCAACCACTGAGCAACACTGGCCTGGCCCTATCACCATTCTTAATACTGGGTATTTCTATTCTTTTTAGTGTTTGCCAGTATGATATGGGGGAAATGGTATATTACTCTTTTTTTATTGTAGTAAAATACATATAAAATTTTACCTAGAGGGTGTGCCAAAATGTATGTACACTTTAACAACTGATAGCTCAATTTTGAAAACTGAAATGTATTTTAATAAACATTTTCAAGGAAGATATATATATATGTAATATTTTACTACAATAAGAATTTGTACATTTGTAAGTGCACAATTTAGTAGCATCAAACACATTCACAATGTTGTGTAACCATCAACACTATACCCCAAAATTTTTAGTCAAATCAACAAAATTCTGCCCATTAAATGATAACTACTACTATCTCCTTCTCCTTAGCTCCTGATAAATTCTATTCTACTTTCTATCTCTATGAATGTGTCTATTCTAGGTACCTCATATAAGTGGAATCATAACATTTCTCTTTCTATGTCTTGATTATTTCAGTAGCATGATGTTTTCTTTTTTTTAATATATTTTATTGATATTTTACAGAAAGGAAGGGAGAGGGATAGAGAATTAGAAACATCCATGAGAGAGAGAGACATCGATCAGCCGCTTCTTGCATGTCCCCCACTGGGGATGCACCCACAACCAAGATACATGCCCTTGACTGGAATAGAACCTGGGACCCTTCAGTCTGCAAGCCGACACTCTATCCACTGAGCCAAACCGGTTTCAGCAGCATGATGTTTACAAGGTCCATCTATGTTAGAGCATATATGAAAATCCTTTTTTTTTGGCTGATTAATATTACATTGTAGGTATATGCCATATTTTATTTACCCATTCATCTGTCTTTTACACTTTTTGTCTGTTGTGTATAATACTGTTATAAACATTGATACTTAAATGTCTGTTCAATCCCTCCTTTAAATTATTTTGTATATATGTTTAGGAGTTGAATTTCTGGATCATATAGCAATTCTATGTTTAACTCTTTGAGAAACTGCCAAATTGTTTTCCATAGTAGTCAAAGTGTTTTACATTCTCACCAATAATGCAAAAGGGTTCCAATTTCTCCGCATCTTCATCAATACTTGTATTTATTTTATTATTTTATTACTAGAGGCCCAATACATGAATTCGTGCATGGGTGAGGTCTTCAGGGTGGCCTGTGGAGATTTGGGCCCCACCTCACACTGCCAGCCTCACAGCCCCATCTTGTGGCCCAAGCCTCACAGCGCTGCAGCCCCCTCCGACACCCCGCCTTGGCCTGGCACAGCCTCCTCACCTGCTTCATCATCCCTACTGCAGGGTGATCAATTGGGGCCATCCCCACTGCTGCCTGGCTCCTTTAGCACCTGGAAGCCTGGTGTTAACTCCGCCCCTGCCACTGGCACCACTGGTCACCATCTGCAGGGTCATCGGGCCCTGCTCATACTCGCCCTGACCTGGCACAGACTGCTCACCTGTTCTACCATCCCGCTTTGGTCTTGCTCTCATCAGGACCCATGGGGCTACAGTGCCTCCACTGCCACCCATTGCTAGCACCGCGTTTCCAATGCCCACCCTGTTCTGCGCAGCCCCCTGGTGTTCAGTGCACATACCAAGTGGTCAAACCAAGTGGTCAAACTCCTAGTGGAACCACCACCTGAGGGGATAATTTGCATCTTAAGCTTTTATTATATAAGATAGCTATCCTAAGATCTGTGAAAAGGTGTCTCCTTGTGGTATTTACTTGTTTTTCTCTAATGACTATGATGTTGAGATTCTTTTTCAAATAGCTATAGACCATTTATGTATATTTTTAAAATAATTGTCAATTCATACCCTTTATGCATTTTTGAATTGTTATTTTTGGTTGAGTTTTATAAATTCTTTATAAATTCTGGATATTTGTTATTCATCAGATATATAATTTGCAAATAGTTTTCTCATTCTGTAGATTGCCTTTTTTGCTTTCTGGATAGTGTCTTTTAATGCATGAATGTTCTTGATTTGATGAACCCAGCATATCTACTTTTTCCCTCTGTTGTCTGTGCTATTGGTGTCACATCTTTGAGATCATTGCCAAATCCAGCATCATGAAGATTTTCCTTAATGTTTTATTTTGAAAGTTCATAATTCTAGCTTTTAAGTTTAGTTTTCTTTTTAATTTATTTTGAGTTCATTTTTATATATGGTGTAAGGCAGTGGTTGGCAAACTCAGTCAACAGAGCCAAATATCAGCAGTACAACAAGTGAAATTTATTTTGAGAGCCAAATTTTTTAAACTTAAACTTCTTCTAATACCACTTCTTCAAAATACACTCACCAGGCCATGATATTTTGTGGAAGAGCCACACTCAAGGGGCAAAAGAGCTACATGTGGCTCACAAGCTGTGGTTTGTCGACCACTGGTGGAAAGCAATAGTCCAATTTAATTCTTTTCTATGTGGGCATCGACATTTCTTTCAGCATCATTTGTTGAAAAGACTGTCTTTTCCTCATTTAATGATCTTGATACTTTAGTTGAAAATTAACATTTATTTCTGGGCTCTTTTCACTATTCAGTTTGCCTATGTACCTGTTTTAATTACTGTAGCTTTTTAGTAAGTTTTGGAGTAAAGAGATATAAGCTCACCAATATTCTTCTTTAAGATTGCTTTGATTATTTGAGGCTACCTGTGATTCTATGTGAATCTGAAGATCAGCTTTTCCATTTCTTTGGAGATGGCCATAGGAATTGTGATAGAGTTACTGTCTTTTAATTGTACATTTGTTTGAATACCAGGGAATTTGAATACTTTTCTTTATTTATCAGCCATTTGAGTTTCTTCTTTTTTTTTCTTTTATTAAATCTTTATTATTGAGATTATTACATTTGTTTCTCTTTCCCCCCCCCCCGCTGAGCTCCACTCCACCCAGCTCCCACCCCTCCCTCTATCCTTACCTCCCTCCCATTGACCTCATCCATAGGTGTATGATTTTTGTCCAGTTTCTCCCTGTACACCCCTCACCCCTTTCTCCCTGAGAATTATCAGACCACTCCCTTTCTGAGCTCCTGATTCACCAGTTTATTCTGTTGATCGAATGTTTAATTCACTTAATTTTTAGATTCACTTGTTGATATGTATTTGTTGTTCATAATTTTTTTATCTTTTAGCTTTTTCTTCTTCCTCTTCTAAAAGAGTACCTTTCAGCATTTCATATAATACTTGTTTGGAGTTGATGAACTCCTTTAGCTTTTTCTTCTCTGTGAAACTCTTTATCTGCCCTTCACTTCTGAATGATAGCTTTGTGGATAGATTATTCTTGGTTGTAGGTTCTTGCTATTCATCACTTCGAATATTTCTTGCCACTCCTGTCTGGCCTGCATCATTTCTGTTGAGAAATCATCTGACAATCATATGGATGCTCCCTTGTAAGTAAGTAACTGTTTTTCTCTTGCTGCTTTCAATATTTTCAATATTTTCTTTCAATATTTTGTCTTTTGCTCTTGGTATTTTAATTATGATGTGTCTTGATGTAGTCCTCTTTGGATTCCTTTTATGTGGGGTTCTGTGTGCTTCCTGGACTTGTAAGTCTATTTCTTTTACCAGATGTGGGAAGTTTTCAGTCATTAC
>JAAGEH010000037.1:2619888-2671736 GCA_011751065.1 Lasiurus cinereus
ATCATATGGATGCTCCCTTGTAAGTAAGTAACTGTTTTTCTCTTGCTGCTTTCAATATTTTCAATATTTTCTTTCAATATTTTGTCTTTTGCTCTTGGTATTTTAATTATGATGTGTCTTGATGTAGTCCTCTTTGGATTCCTTTTATGTGGGGTTCTGTGTGCTTCCTGGACTTGTAAGTCTATTTCTTTTACCAGATGTGGGAAGTTTTCAGTCATTATTTCTTTAAGTAGGTTTTCAGTATCTTGCTCTCCTTCTTCTGGCACCCCCACAATTCTGATGTTGGTACACTTGAAGCTGTCCAGGGGCTCCTTACATTATCTTCACATTTTTGGATTCTTTTTTCTTTTCCAGTTAAGTATTTTCTGATTCTTTATATTTCAATTTTTGACTTGATTCTTGCCTTCCTCTAGTCTTCTGTTAGGTCCCTGTATAATATATATATTTTTTAATTTCAGTCAGTGTATGTTTAATTTCTAGTTGGTCCTTTTCCATCTCTAGTTGGTCCTTTTCCATTTCTAGTTGGATCTTTTTCATCTCCAGTTGGTTCATTTTCATCTCCTCTTGGGTCTCGCTAACTTTATCCATCTTTTCTAGGATATTCTTGAAAAACTTCATAAGCATGGTTTTGAACTGTATATCCAGTCGTTTGTTTTCCTCCATTTCTTTTTTTTTTTTTTTTTGTGATCTCTTCCTTTGTCTTGGCCTTTTCACTGTGCTGGGAGAACTTCTGTTTGGATTCAGCCTTATGATACAAGACTTGCAAAACTGCAAAAGCCTCTCTGTTGAGCTTGGGAGGGGTGGAGTCTCGGGACTTAATGGACCGCCTCGCCTTCCAGTCAGTCCTGCCCTCCACGGCCCCTTAGTCTCAGGTGACTGCGTAATCGCTGGAGCAGTCCCTGTGTGCGCGTGCTCTCTCACTGCCTCTAGACTGCTGCCTTTCCAGCTCCCCTGCACTCCAGGACCATATGAGTCTGGGTCCCTAGGGTTTCGCCTGAAACTGGGGTTTAGTGGAGATAGAAGTGGTGCAGTTGGGAGGGTCTGTCTCCCGCCCACTTGTGAAAGCCAGTGGCACAATCAGCAGTCGGTTTTCTGTGATCCAGATTCTATTATATTCACCAGCTTATTCTGTTGATCAAATTTTTAATTCACTTAATTTTTAGATTCACTTGTTGATTCTATCCAAGATAGAATCCATCTTGGATTTTCCCCACATGTACTCTTTCTGAGTTTCTTCTTTTGTAAATTGTCTGATTATGTTCTCTGTGCATGAACCTTTTAATGTTTTTATAATTGTTCTTATTTATTAAAATGAGCTCTTTTTATGTATATAAAGAACATTAGCCCTTGGTAAATATATCTAAATTTTGTAGTTTGTTTGAATATTTTTTATATAATTCTTTCCCAGGAAGTGCTAAATTATTTTAAAGTTGTTAAATCTCTTCAATCTTTTTTATTGTGGTTTCTTCTAGTTTTCTTAAGCTTAGTAGGTTCTTCCTTATCCTGAGACCTGTGTCAACATAATAAACATCTAAATGTGTAGAGAATTTTTATGAGTTTATCTGAGCCAAAATGACTACAATTGCCAAGAATAAAACCTTTTTCTTTCCTCTTCTTCACCATCATCTTTACCTCATGACATTTGGACTTTTCTTTAATGCTGATTTCCTCCTCCCTTTTTAGTCCCAGTATCAGTGCTT
This sequence comes from Lasiurus cinereus, assembly GCA_011751065.1. Lineage (NCBI taxonomy): Eukaryota > Metazoa > Chordata > Mammalia > Chiroptera > Vespertilionidae > Lasiurus > Lasiurus cinereus. The sequence continues at coordinate 2,621,589 of JAAGEH010000037.1, forward strand.
ACTATATCGAGACATCCATTTATTTATGTATTTAAAACTTAGCTTACCCATCCATTTTCCTTCATAATCCTACTGCTAAAATTCTGGGCTATTATTTAGCTGTCACTGACCATGAGCCTTCTTGCAAAATATAGCTCATTTTACACAATATGTAAATGGCTGTAATTCAGATTATTACTTTCTTCTAATTTATTCACTGAGATTATATTTTGAAGTATAGTAGAGCTTGGTGTGTTCACCACTAGTAGGCCCTTTCATTTTACCTGTAAACCAGGTAAAATATTATTTACCAGTAACACTTACTTCTAAAAAGGTGTCTGGGTGTTGTTTGAACCTCTCTGAGTATCAGGGAAGGTTATATTGAGTTCATTAGTAGAGAAATATGCTTCTTTTTCTATCTTCCATAAATAGAGTTATTGAATACTGTTTCACATATGGTCAATTCATGTACATTTGGCACTACTTGCTGTACAGAGGAAGAACATGCAGAATGTTGCCTGAAATATACATTTCTAGGATGCCAGTCACTAAGTCTTTTGACAGATGTCAGAGGAAATTCAAAATGACCTTTATAAGTTAGGGAAAAAATATCTTACTATAAAGAAATAAAAAAAAAGATAAACAGATGGACTATCACCTGGAGCTGAAAACCCAAATTCATAAATACAGACTTGAAAAAGACTGGCTAGTCTGAAGAATCACAGACAAAGATCTGAAAGTTAGTTTATCTCAAGATAAATAAGAACCTACAAAACAGTGCCAGGGTGAAAAAAAATCAAGTTATGTTAAATGTCAGAGATTATCCTATTATTAGATTGGGGAATCTAACTTAAAGAAAACTTCATATAAAATTTATTATTGCTACTTATAATCATCACTAATATTTGTTTTACATTGAACTAAGCCCTTTAACATACATGATAAATTTATTTGGACTTGACAATGTCTTTGTGATTTATTTATTATTCTATTTTGCATTTAACAGAAGTGAAAACAGACTCAGGAAAAAAGAGCAATGCTTGAGTGAATACAAGATTTGATTTTATTATTTTTCTTTTTTAAAATAAATCTTTATTGTTCAGGTTATTACAGATGTTCCTCTTTTTCCCTCCATAGCTCCCCTCCACCCGATTACCCCACCCCATATCCTTATCCCACCCCCACTCTCCTCATCCATAGGTGTAAGATTTTTGTCCAATTTCTTCTCACACCCCTCATACTTCCTTCACCCTGAGAATTGTCAGTCCACTTCCTTTCTTTGCCCCTGATTCTATTATATTCACCAGTTTATTCAATGCATCAGATTTTTTATTCACTTGATTTTGAAATTCACTTGTTGATAGATATATACTTGTAACTTTGTTGTTAATAATTTTTATCTTTATCTTTTTCTTCTTCTTCCTCTCCTTAAAAAATACCCTTCAGCATTTCATATAAACCTGGTTTGGTGGTGATAAACTCCTTTAGCTTTTTCTTATTTGTGAAGCCCTTAATCTGACCTTCAATTCCAAATGATTGCTTTGCTGGGGAGAGTAATCTTGGTTGTAGGTTCTTGCTGTTCATCACTTTGAATATTTCTTGCCACTCCCTTTTTGCCTGCATAGTTTCTGTTGAGAAATCAGTGATAGTCATGTGGGTACTTTCTTATAAGTAACTAACTGTTTTTCTCTTGCTTATTTTAAGATTCTCTGTCTTTTGCCCTTGGCATTTTAATTATGGTGTGTCTTGGTGTGGTCCTCTTTGGATTCCTCTTTTTTGAGGTTCTCTGCCCTTCCTGGACTTGGAAGTCTATTTCTTTCAAAAGGTAGGAAAGTTTTCTGTCATTATTTCTTCTAATAGGTTTTCAATATTTTGCTCTCTTCTTCTGGCACCTCCATAATTCTGATGTTGGTATGTTTGAAGTTGTCCCAGAGGCTCCTTACAATATCTTCATATTTTTGAATTCTTTTTTCTTTTTTTCTGGTTGGATGTTTTTGCTTCTTCATATTTCAAATCTTTAGTTTGATTTTCGGGGTCCTTTAGTCTACTGTTGAATTTGTGTATATTATTCTTTATTTCAGATAGTGTATACTTAATTTCTGACTGGTCCTTTTCCATTTTATTTGGCATTATCATTAAGATCCTTAAAGGTCTCAGTAAGCTCCTGGGAGGTTTCTAGAAGACTCTTGAGTAACCTTGTAACTGTGGTTTTGAACTCTATATCCAGTAGTTTGCTTTCACCCATTTCTTTCCTTCATGACATTTTTTTTTTGTTTTTTTTGTCTCCACATTTTGGCTGCTTCTCTTTGTAGATGGAATAGTTTTGTGTGGGAGGTGACCTATAGGACTCAGTGGTTCAGCCTCCTCAATCACCTGAGGTGGACACTCTTGGGGCACCCCTTTGTGGGCTGAGTGCACAGTCTTGTTGTACTTAAGCCTTGATTGTTGTTGGTACACTGAGAGGAATTGACCTCCAGGCCAATTGGCTATAAGGACCCGCTGTATTTATAATGGAAGAACTGCTGTGCTGGAGACACCCTTTGGGGCAGGATTTGCTTCCATGGGGCTTTGGTGGTCACTGAGTCTGCCTCTTAAGTGTGACACTTATGGATGTGAGGAGTTGAAATATGGTGTTGTCTCACACTGACCACTGGGTACTCTGGCTCCTGGATCTCCAAGCAGGTGTGTATCAGCTACTGTCTGAGGCCACCCAGCAGGAGCTACAGCAAGATCTACAGATTTCTCCTCTTTGCTTGGGGTTGGAAGTTTTGGAGCTGTCTGACCCAGCTGCAGTTTGTTAGGTTAAGCTACAAAAGGGCAAGCCATTCATATGCAAAAGCCACTGCACACAGTTTGGGTGGGTTTGTAAATAAGGTGGGGCAGTGTCTCAGGGAACTACCAGGTCTTAGCAAACAGCAATGGCTACCAGTCAGCCTTCTCTGCATCTCTGAATCCTGTGCCCCAGTGCAGTAAACAATGATTCCTGCACGCACCTCTGCAAGAAAGCAACCCTCACTTACCAACCCGATGGCAGACAGTCCAGCTTCTCCCCGTAGGCGTCTGGGTCCCCAGAGTCTTGCCAAAAACTGGAGTTCAGAGCAGTTGGGAGCTTGTATCTCCATTTGGATTGAAAAAAAAAAACAGTGCCCTCAGTCACCAGCCCAATTCATGTGCCTCCTTACCTCTTCTTCTCTGCACCTGTGCATGTCCTACCTGGTCTCAAAGCGCTTTTCTCTTTCCTTCTAGTTATAGAACTTCTACTCAGTCAACTTTCCCATGGTTCTGGGTGGTAGACATTTGATCTTTTAGTTGTAACTTTGTTGTGGTTGTGAGAGGCAGCATGTACAGGTGTATATATTATGCCACCATCTTGGTATTTTCAAATGGATTTTACTTTATTTTCATTTTTTAAATTTTTTATTAAGGTATTACCTGTATACATATCTTTCCATTGCTCCCCCCTTCCCAGGCATACCCTTACCCCCTAGTGTCTTGTGTTCATTGGTTATGCTTATATACATGCATACAAGTCCTTTGGTTGATCTCTTATTTAGCCCACCTCTTCATAAACTTCCTGCTGTAATTTGACAGTCTGTTTGATGCTTTACTGCTTTGGGATCTATCTTTTTGTTCATCAGTTTATAATGTTCTTTATTATCCACAAATGAGTGAGATCATGTAGTGTTTCTCCTTCATTGACTGGATTACTTCACTTAGCATAATGCTTTCCAGTTCCATCCAGGCTGCTTCAAATGGTAAGAATTCCTTCTTTTTGATGGCAGCATAGAATTCCATTGTATAGATGTATCATAGTTTTCTGATCCACTCATCTGCTGACGGGCACCTAAGCCATTTCCAAATTGTAGCTATTGTAAATTGTGCTGCTATGAACATAGGGGTGCATGAGTCCTTTCTGATTGGTGTTTCTAGTTTCTTAGGATATATTCTTAAGAGTGGGATTGCTGGGTCAAATGGGAGTTCCATTTTTAGTTTTTTGAGGGAAGTCCATACTGTTCTCCACAGTAGCTGCACCAGTTTGCATTCCCACCAGCAGTGCACGAGGGTTCCTTTATCTTCAAATCCTCCTCAACACTTGTCCTTTGTTGATTTGTTGGTGATTGCCATTCTGACAGATGTGAAATGGTATTGCATTGTCGTTTTGATTTGCATCTCTCAGATAATTAGCGACTTTGAGTATGTTTTCATGTGTTTCTTGGCCTTCCTTCTGTTGTCTTTCAAAAAGGTTTTATTTAGGTCCGTTGCCCATTTTTTATTGGATCATTTATCTTCCTTTTATTAAGTTGTATAAGTTGGCTGTAGATGTTGGAGATTACATCTTTATCAGTGATAACATTTGCAAATATGTTCTCTCATACAGTGGGCATTCCTGTTGTTTTGTTGATGGTTTCTTTAGCTGTGCAAAAGCTTTTAATTTTGATGTAGTCCCATTTGTTTATTTATTTATTTTTTTAGCTTCCATTGCCCTTGGAGCAGTATCAGTGAAGAAGTTCCTTAAGTATATGTCTGAGATTTTGATGCCTGTAGATTCCTCTACTATTTTTATGGTTTCCTGTCTTATGTTTAAGTCCTATATGCATTTGTAATTTATTTTTGTGTATGGTGTAAGTTGGTGGTCTAGTTTAATTTTTCTGCATATATCTGTCCAATTTTCCCAACACCATTTATTGAAGAGGCTGTCTTGACTCCATTGTATGTTCATGCCTCCTTTGTCAAATATTAATTGAGCACAGTTGTTTGGGTGGATATCTGGATTCTCTATTCTATTCCATTGGTCTATGTGTCTGTTCTTGTGCCAGTACCAGGCTGTTTTGAGAACAGTTGTTTTGTAATGTAGCTTGAAATCTGGTATTGAGATCCCACCTACTTTATTCTTGTTTCATAGGATTGCTGTGGCTAATCAGGCTCTTTTTTTGTTCCAGATCAATCTTTGAAGAGTTCTTTCTTGGTCTGTGAAATACGTTGTTGGTATTTTAATGAGTAGTGCATTGAATCTATAGATTGCTTTGGGTAGTATGGACATTTTTATGATATTGGTTCTCCCAATCCATGAGCATGGTATTCTCTTCCATCTGTTTACCTATCCCTCTATCTCTTTTTTTAGTGTCCTGTAGTTTTCTGTGTATAGGTCTTAGCAAAATAAAACAAGAAGAATAAGCAAAAACAATCTCACAACAAAGTATAAAAAATCGATATAATCAATGTTCAAGCAAACAACAACAAAAGAACATAGAGAAAAACAATTTTTTGGATAGTGAAGACAGACAAGAGAGAGATGTGTATGGACTTGGAGTAGAAGATTACAAATTAGATATATAAATGGGGTGAAGTTTTAACCAGTTAAAAAGAAAGAATAGGGATAATCTAAAGTTGGCAAAGTGTAAGAGAAACAAGACAACAAAATGGAAAAAGTTAGGAAGAGAGTGCTGGCATAAAGGTAGAATTGAGATAGAGGAAAATGATGCTAAAGGAAAGCTGAGAATAGAATGTAGAACTTTAATCCCAATGTAAAATAAAGAGAATATAAAATGACATTTGTTTTTTTCAAAAAGGTAAAATAGTAGTAGTAAAAATACTGGTTAAAAATAAAAATTTAATAATTAAAAAGGTAAAATCAATTGAGGAAAAAGAAAAAAATAGTTTTTTAATTAAAAGATAAAAAAAATTAAAAATGAAAGAATAGAATGGATAGTAGTGGAGCTCATTCACTTTCTCTATTGTTCTGTTTGGCACGCTTGTTTCCCAGTCAGGACAACATTGCAGTTCCCTTCCTTCCACTTCTGCCTAGTGCTGAAGTGCTGGTTTCTAAGCAGGTGATGTGCCTTAATCTCTTTATTCTTTTGTGATCATGCCAGAGTCAATTTGTGAGTCATGCCTTGGGTGGCAGTATTTCATAATTGACCTCTGAGAGTATAGGTCCTCTCTAGCCTGTGCTTAGATCTTGTTTTCTCTGTAGTACTCAATACTGGTTTGTGGGAGTGGGTTGCCCCAGAGCTGATTCTCTGATGGTTATTCAGTGCTCTGATCCGCAGGTTCCAGAAAAACAACTTTCTTAGGATGTCCCCATTTGGGTGATCCTATGTATTGGGCTTAGCAATCAGAAGCAAGGGTCTGAGGAGGAAAGAGTGCAGTCTGTGCACTCCCCCTTCCCCTCTCCTGTTCAAGCAGTTGGGACACCTTAATAACTCCCAGGTTGTCCTTCTACCTCAGATCAAAATGGGTTGTTTTCTAGAGCTCCCCTCTGTTAACAGCTCTGTGGGCCCTCTTCCACATTCAGGGATCACGCTCAGTCCAACATCCACGGATTTCTGTAGGTTCAGCTTTCCTCTGGACCAGTTTCCACAGTGTGTGTGTCTCTCTGTTCTGCGGGACCAGAGATATCACCTTATCCCAGGTTAAATCTGACTTTTCCATGTAGTGTGTGGAGCTCCCCTGAATCCAAGTGTTTGTGCTGATTGGGGAGCGGTATTCTGGGTCCCCCGGCTTTTCCGTGGGTTCTGTAGCTGTAGCTTTTCAGGCTTCCGTAAACATCCACTTTCCCCTGAAAGATGGTGCAGTCTCCGCGTTTGCGCTGGTGGCTTCGGGGCAATAAACCCCGTGGCAGTGGGGTTGCCTGGTCAATGGAGCTCCGTCCAGCAGTCCCCTACCTTCTCCTGAAGGACAACTGTCCCTTAACTTGCCAACAAACACTCCCAGTGTGACCCTCAACTGTTCTCTCTGCTCAGCCACAAGGCTCCGGACCAAGAAGGTTTGATTTTAAACTCAGGTCTTTTGAATTCAAATATGATGTGATTCCCATTAAACTAAATTTCTTATTAAAGAAAAATAACTAAAGAAAGGTAACTCATTAAGAAAAAACCATGAGGATATTGAAAATGGAGGCCAAATAGGTAGATCTGTTGTGCACCTTGTCCCAGGGCCACACTGGGAATATTGCAAGTTTGAGGGCAATCATTGGAATTACCCACTGAGGTTGAGGCGAGGAGTAAACCTATATCAAGTAAAGCCAGAAAACACTTAGAGAATGGTAGGAACAGTGAGATCCCAACAGGATCTGACCCAGCTACCAGGGGAGACAGGCCTGTAGATAATGAGAGGGAGGAGGGAGTACTGGGCTACCAAAGAGCCTGTTCTCTCAGAAGATAGAGGCCTGGAAACTAGGGTAAGCTTCACACCCATGAGCACCAGAGCCAAAACCCACTGCCCAAGTAACACCCAACAATGAAAGGTGGCAGGGCTGCTGGTCATGGTTGAGTCTGGAGCTAGCAGTCTGGAGTTAGTCAGAGAAAAAGCCAAGTATCTTTTTTTCTTTTACCCAAATCACAGTTTTCTTTTGCAGCTATTCACCCAAGGCTTTGCTTCAGAAAGGGAGACTCAAACTCTAGGTGCCTAAGGAGAGGCTGGGGTGGGAAGTATTGCAGCGAGACTGGGTGGAATAGGAGCCAGGAGCTCTTAAAACAGCCATTTTTCCTGAGAGTAGCTAGCTGTTTCCAGTATCTATAGGGCAGAAAAAGAAGCCCCCCAATAGGTGATACAGCCTGCCCCATCTTCAGGAGCCTTGTATGCCAAACCCTGAATTTTGAGCTTTTCAGAGGGAACAAGAGCAGAGGCCAAGCTTACAGGTTTAAACAGTCTGAAGGAGCCTTCAGTAAGTAGATTGAGAGAGGGGACATCCGCCCCACTATCCTGGGAACCAGACTGGTATTTCCCCCTCATTGGAGAATTGATAAAATACTCAAGTTTCCAGGTGACCCTGTTGTCTCCATATAAGGATCTATATCCAATCAAGGACAGAATAATATTTTTTGAGCCACTTGCAGAGGAGTACCTCTGGGACAAAGATACACACCCACCATATTCTCTGAAAGCTAAACAGCACCTCCCTCACCTACAGACCTTTCAGAAATAAACTTTTAAGTGGTTAAGATTGACAGCTGGCTAGCAGGCAAAGGTGGTGAGAGGTGGAGCCAAGGGAACCAGGGGAAGTTTGCTGACCCAACCCTGTATGCTTTGCTGCTAACAAAACTACTTAGAGGGAAGAATGGCCCCTCCTGCCTGCAGCCAAGACCTGCAGAGACAGACACAAAAGATGGCTCCGTGGATCACTTGCAGCTTCAAGCAGGTTGCTGAAAGCCAAAGGACAATACATGATAGTGATTAGCACCTAAGTATCTAATAGGAATTCCCGAATTGGGATCCAAAGTGAGCTCTCACAGGCCACTAAATTCTGCTGAAATAAATGCCACTTCACTTCTTTTTCCCTCCTTTTTTTCTCCTTTGTTTCTTCTTTATTTTTTATTTTTTTCTTTCCTTTCTTTTTTCCCTTTTAAAATCTACCTTCTTTGTCATCTGCTTTATTGACCTGTTATTCTAGTCTCTCCTGTTTTGTTCATATATCCATATTTCTTCCCCTTTCCCTCTGATTTTTTTTTCTTTTCCTCACTACTCATTTTTCTCCCTCTGTTTTATTATTTTTCCTTATTTTAGGTCTATCTGATGTCTCCTCTATTTTTCTTGGATTTTTATTTCCTCTTTTCTCTATTTTGAACCAATATGCATCTATATAGTTCATGCCACCTTTTGCTTGTTTTTTTTTTTTTGCCTGTAGTTTTTTGTTTTGTTTTCTCCAAATTTTTTTTGTTTGTTTTGTTCTTTCTTTCTTTTTTTTCCCTATCATTCTTGCTGTAAGAGTTTTGTGGGTGATTTTGTTTTATTTCTTCTGTTTTGTGTTCTGTTACATTGTATTTTGTTCTGTTGGGTTAGCAGCTCCACAAAAGCTCACACAATGCAGTTGGGGGTAATCCACATAGAAAATCAGCTTAAAAGAGACTCCATCCATAAGTGGGACAATACCATTCAAGACACAACTATAACAGGAGAACCCAAATAACTCAAGTAAGGAGATTTCCTAGAACACCCAACTCAGAAAATCTAAGAAACTTCATCACTGAGTCCTATGAAACACCTACTACATAAGAGCACTACACAAAATCTGGGAGGCATAGCAGTTTGCTCTAATACATTGAAACAAAATCAAAGGGGCAGCAAAAGTGGAGAGACAAATAAATAGCCCCCAAATGAAAGAAAAGGAGGAATCGCCAGTAAAGGGAACTAAGTGAAATGGAGGTAAACAATCTGTTAGATAAAGAATTCAGGGTAATGGTTATTAGGGTGCTCAAACAATTCAGTGAGAACTACAAGCAGCTTAATGAGAATTATTAGAGCTTTAATGAGAGCTACAACAACATGAAAAGAGAGCTTGAAAAAATAAATAAAATTAATTGGAAATGAGGAATGACATAGCTGTAATAAAGAACACTCTGAAAGGATTCAATAGTAGATTAGAAGAAACTGATAACCAAAACAGGCAATTAGAAAATAAGGTAGAGAAAAGGGGGAAGAAAATGGAAACCAAATAGACAGATGTGTCATGCAACTTCTCCCAGGCCAGACTGGAAAGCAACTAAACTGGAGAACATCCACCCAGAATTAACAAATTAGACACAGCTGAAGAGACAAACCTATCTAATAAAAGAATAATATGCAAATTGACCATCACTCCAACACACAAGATGTCTACTCTTCCATGTGGTCAAAGATGACTGCCCCCATGTGGACACAAGATGGCTGCCACAAGATGGCTAGCAGGGGAGGGCAAATGGGGGGTACCCAAGCCTGCAGGGGAGGGAAGTTAGGGGCAAACAGGATGGCAGGGGAGCAGTTAGGCATCAATCAGGCTAGCAGGGGAGTGGTTACAGGGTGATTAGGCTGGCAGGCAGAAGCAGTTAGGGGCAATCAGGAAGGCAGGCAGGCAAGCAGTTGGGATTGTGAGAGGGATGTCCGACTGCCCATTTAGGCCTGATCCTACCTGGATCAGGCCTAAATGGGCAGTCATAAATCCCTTGTGGGGTCCCAGATTGGATAGGGTGCAGGCTGGGCTGAGCGACACCCCCATGCATGAATTTCATGCACCAGGCCTCTAGTTTTCAATAAGGAAGAGGAGAGGACACCTAGAGAACTGTAGGAGTGGGGATCTGAGCTGAAGAGTGATGCCCGGTCCACAAGCCTAGAAGGTGAGCTTAAGGATGCATTGTACCAAAGCCACAACCCTTGGCAACAGGTATAATACCCAGTTGTGAAAAAGAAAACCTGCAGGGCTGTTGGTGCCTGGGGAATCTAGACAGTGGGTCACAGCCATAGGGGTTGCACCACAATAGACAGCCTGAACAGTAGCCTGAATAGCACAGTGACAGATAAACCTACATTTTTATGGTTGTTTTGCTTCTGTTTTGTCTTTGCTTTTATTTGTTAAACCAATAATATATGATTTTTCAGTTTCAAAAACTTGCCCAAGGCTCTGGTACAGGGAGAAGCACAGATTTGTAGAACTTGAGGAGAGGTTGAAAGGGAGACAAGGCAGCAAGATATATCCAGGTCTCTTCATAACCCTCCAAACCCAAGCAGCCATGTCTTCTTAGAAGAAATTGCCCCTCCCAGTGACCTCAAGGCAGGTGATACAGTCTGCCATACCCTGTCTGCATTTTGAGCTATACAAAGGATACAAAAGTTCTAAATAGCCCCAATGAGCCTTCAGTGGCAGGGTTGGAAAGGAGCCAGTCCATCCTACTATTCTGGGAATCAGACTGATAAAAATTCCAGGTTGCCAGTGAACCCCACTGGTCTCCGTAAAGGATCTCTGACCAATATGTTTTGGGCCACTCATGGAGGAGTGGCCCTGGGTCAGGGAACATACATCCATTTGATCCCTGGATAGTGAAACAACACCAACTCCACCTAAAGCCCTGACAGAAACAGAGGTTTGAGTGATTAAAATTGATAGATGGCAGATAGGCAAAGCATGCAGATTAGTCCTGTCTGCTTGCAGCCAAGGCCTGTGGAGACAGACACAAGCATAGCAAGTGGATCTCTTGGAGCTTCAACATGCTGCTAAAAGCCAAAGACTGCCTGATAGTGGTCAGCACCTTAACTACCTAACAGGAAGCCCAGAATTGGCAGACATAACAGAAGAATGGGGTCCTAAACTAGCTCCCTTGTGGCATGAAAATGTGGCTAAAGCAAATGACACTTCACATTTTAATTTTAAGATTTTTTTAATTATTACATTTATTTTATTTTATTGTTATTTTACTTATTTTCTTTTTTCACTTTTTCTTCCTTGGTTTTCCCTTTTTCATTCTGTTATATTTCTCCTTTCCCCACTTTAGCTTTTCTCTTTCCTTTCTTTTTACTCCTTGTTAAAAATTGATCTTTATCTGCTTTATTGATGTGTTATTATTATTGTAGTCTCTGTTAGCTTATTCATATATATAATTTCTTTTTCCCTGTTCCTACTACATTTGCTCTTTTTTCTTCACTATTCACTTTGTTTTCTCTTTTTTTTACATATAATATTTTTATTCATTCCTTTGCTCCATCATTCATTTAACTTTAAAACTAAGGCACCAGCAATATCAAACAAAGCCAACTGAAAACCTAGCAGAAAATAATAGTAATAAAAACATGCTGATCAGAGAAATATTTGTTTAGTAGTAATTTATGATTATAAAAATTAAAAATTAGAAGCTTATTTTGTGCAGCCTAATATAATAATGCATCAGGCACAATTAAATTAGAGAATATACAACACTTATTTTAGCATCAATACCATAATAGATCTATCCTTTGTATAAAATGATAATTATTTAAATACAAGGAAAAACATCCCATTGTCAGATGAAAATTCTCATTTGAAGGCTGAAGCATTTCTCTAATTAAAAAGCCAGGGAGAAATCAGACAGTCCTTAACTTTTTCTATCTGACTTATTGTGTTTAGCATGGTATTCTTTAAAAACTTATTATTTCATTTATATGTGGGATATAAAACTGAAAGCACCAAATGAACAAACAACAAAATCTCAGACATAGACAATAGTATGGTGGTTACCAGAAAGAATGAGGGTGAGGAGGTAGTAAAGGGTAAAGTAGGTCACATGTAGGGTGACAGAAAATTTGACTTTAGGTGATAGGTACACAATGCAATGAACAAATAGTGTAACATAGTAATGTACACTTTAAATCTATATAATTTTATTAGCCAATGTAGCACAATAAATTAATTTTAAAAAGCTAGGGATAGGGTTGAAGTAGTCACATAAATCTACAATGGACTTCACTCCCTTGTAGGCATTCAAAATGTAATGGGATATAACTTATTATCTAAATACTCTTCCTTGAAGTTTACTTTTCTTATTTTATTTATTTATTTTATTGCTTAAAGTATTACAAATGGTAGTACATATGTCTCCTTTTATTTTTTTCCAATTGACCTTCCCTTAGCCTCCCCTACCCACCCAGGGAGGACATGCCTTTACACTCCTGCAGTGTCTTGCATCCATTGGTTATGCTTATATGCAAGCATACAAGTCCTTCAGTTGATATCTTACTTCCCCCTCTCCCCAGCCTTCCTGCTGTCGTTTGACAGTCTGTTCAATACTTCTCTGCCTCTGAATCTACTTTTGTTCATCAGTTTATAATGTTCTTCTTTATTATCCATAAATGAATGAGATCATGTGGTATTTTTCTTTCACTGACTGGCTTATTTCACTTAGCATATTGCTCTCCAGTTCCGTTCATGCTGTTGCAAATGGTAAGAATTTCTTCTTTTTTATAGCAGCATAGTATTCCATTGCATAGATGTACCAGAGTCTTCTAATCCACTCATCTGCTGATAGGCACTTAGAGTATTTCCAAATCTTAGTTATTGTAAACTGCTGCTATGAATATAGGGCTGCACATATCCTTTCTGATTGGTGTTTCTGTCTTCACGAGATATATTCCTAGAAGTGGTATTACTGGGTAAAAAGGCAGTTCCATTTTTAAATTTTTGAGGAGACACTATACTGTTTTCCACAGAATCTGCATCAGTCTGCATTCCCACCAGCACTGAAGGAGGGTTACTTTTTCTCCTCATCCTCTCCAGTATTTCTCATTTGTTGATTGGTTGATGATAGCCATTCTGACAGGTGTGAGGTGGTACCTTATTGATGTTTTGATTTGCATCTCTCAGATGATAAGTGACTTTGAGCATGTTTTCACATATCTTTTGGATCTCTGAATTATCTCTTTCGAAAAGTGTCTATTTAGATCAATTGCCCATTTGTTGATTGGATTGTTTATCTTCCTTCTGTTAAGTTGTATGATTTCCCTGTAAATGTTGGAGATTAATCTCTTATCAGAGATAACATTGGAAAATATATTCTCCCATACAGTGGGTCTTCTTGTTGTTTTGTTGATGGTTTCTTTTGCTGTGCATAAACTTTTATTTTGATTTGGTCCTATTTGTTTATTTTCTCCTTATTTTCCATTGCCTTAGGAGCTGTATCATTAAATATATTGCTACGACAGATGTCTGCTATTTTGCTGCCTATGACTTCTTCTAAGATTTTTATGTTTTCCCATCTTACATTTAAGTCTTTTATCCATTTGAGTTTATTTTTGTGTATGATATAAGATGGTGGTCTAATTTCATTTTTTGCATGTATCTATCCAGTTTTCCCAACAACATTTATTAAAGAGACTGTCTGTATGCTCTTGCCTCCTTTGTATGCTCTTGCCTTCTTTGTCAAATATTAATTAAGTTGATTTCTGCATTCTCTATTCTATTCCATTGGTCTATATGTCTGTTCTTATGCTAGTACCAGTCCATTTTGAGAATAGAGGCCTTGTAGTGTAGCTTGATATCTGGTATTGTGACCTCTCTAACATTGTTCATTTTTCTTAGGATTGATGCAGCTATTTGTGGTCTTTTTTTTTTCAGATGAATTTTTGGAGAATTTATTCTAGATCTGTGAAATATACCATTGGTATTTTAATGGGGATTGAATTGAATTTATTGATTGCTTTAGGAAGTATGGACATTTTAATGATGTTGATTCTACCAATCCATGAATATGGTATATTCTTATATCTGTTCAGGTCTTCCTCTATCTCTTTTTATAGAATTCTGAAATTTTCTGAGTAGAGGTCTTTTACCTCCTTGATTAAGTTTATTCCTAGATATCTTAATTTTTTTATTGTAACGGAAAAAAATATGTCACATTTATTGATTTGCCAATATTGTACCAGCCTTGCATTCCTGGAATAAATCCCACTTAGTCATGGTGTGTATGTAAGATTGCTTTTGAAATTTATCTTTCTGTGATTTCATTATTGGTTTATAAAAAATCCAAAGACTTTCGGGTGTTAATTTTGTATCCTGCTACATTGTGAAATTCATTTATTAAGTTTAGTAGTTTTTTTTTAAGGAGTCTTTAGGGTTTTCTATATACAATATCACGTCATCTTCAAATAATGACAGTTTTACTTGTTCATTACAATTTGGAACCTTTTATTTCTTATTCTTGTGATTGCTATGGGTAGTACTTCCTGTACAATGTGGAAAAGGGTGGTTAAAGTGGGCATCTGTGTCTAGTTCCTGTTCTTAGGGGAAATGTTTTTAGGTTTTGCCTCTTGTGTGTGATATTGATTGCATTTTTGTCACATAACGATTTTATTATGTTAAGAAATGATCTCTGTGTTCTCACCTTGCTGGAAGGTTGTTTTTTTTTATTATTGAGAAAGGGTGTTGGATTTTGTCAAATGCCTTTTCTGCATGAATTGATATGATTATGTGATTTTTGTCTCTCAGTTTATTTATGTGATATGTCACATTTATTGATTTGCCAATATTGTACCAGCCTTGCATTCCTGGAATAAATCCCACTTGGTCATGGTGTGTATGATTTTTGTAATCTAATGCTGGATTTGATTACAGAATTTTGTTGAGCATTTTAGCATCTATGTTCACCAGGGATATTGGCCTGTAATTCTTTTTCTTTGGGTTGTCTTTATCTGGTTTTGGGATTAGGGTAATGCTGGCTTCATAGAAAGAGTTTTGAAGTGTGCCTTCCTCTTGAATTTTTTGGAATAGTTAAAAGAACCATCAGGCAGCTGGTTCCACAACCATCAAATCTCACAGAACTGGACAGTACTATTCATAAGGCATGGTGTCAGGTTCATCATATCACCTTTCAACATCTCTTGGAGTCAATGACAAGAAGAATTGCTGCAGTATTGTGCTGATGGGTGGTCATAAAAATTTGGCCACTGAGTGTATATTATGTTGAGGTATGGTCCCTCTATTCCCACTTTGCTGAGAGTTTTCATCAAGAAAGGGTGTTGTATTTATCATATGCTTTTTCTGAATCAATTGATACCATTTTGTGATTTTTGCCTTTCAGTTTGTTTATGTGATATATCAGGTTTATTGATTTGTAGATATTATACCATCCTTATATCCTTGGAATAAATCCACTTGGTCATGTTGTGTGACCTTTCTAATATAATGTTTAATCCGATTTGCTAGAATTTTGTTGAAGATTGTAGCATAAATGTTGATCAAGGATATTGGCCAGTAATTTTCTTTCTTTGTAGTATCTTTATCTGGTTTTGGGATTATGGTAGTACTAGCTTTATAAAAAGAGCTTGGAAGTGTTCCTTCTTCTTCAATTTTTTTAATAGTCTGAGGAGGATAGGTTTTAGTTCTTTGAATGTTTGGTAAAACTTCCCTGTGAAGCCATCCAGACCAGGCCTTTGTTTACTTGAAGTTTTTTTTTTTTTCTTCAAGTTCATCAGTAATTATAGGGAGAAATCAGGTTTTTATTCTTCCTGGTTTAATTTTTTAAGATTGTATTTTTCTAGGAATATATCCATTTTACCTAGTTTGTCAATTATGATGGAGTTAAGTTGTTCATAGTATTTTTTTACAATCCTTTTTATGTCCCTGGGGTTGGTTGTTATTTCCCCCATTTCATTTCTGATTTTTTTTATTTGAATCTTCTCTCTTTGTTTCTTTGCCTGGCTAGTGGTTCATCAATCTTCTTTATCCTTTCAAAGAAACAGCTCTTGGATTTGTTGAACTTTTGTATTTTTTTTGTCTCTATGACATTTATTTCCACTCTGATCTTTATTATTTCCTTCCTCCTGCTTTCTCTGGGCTTTTCTTATTTCTCTCTTTCTAATTCTTTGAGTAGAAGTGTTAGATAATTTATTACCATTTTTTTCTGTTTTTTTGTGGTAGGCCTGCACAGCTATGAATTCCCTCTCAGGATTGCTTTCACTGTGTCCCATATATTTTGGACTATTGTCTTTTCATTGTCATTTGATTTCAGAATGCTTTTTTTTCTTCTCTTTTATTTCTTTAGAAATCTAGTCATTGTTTAATAGCATGTTATTTAGCCTCCTTGTGGTTGATTTTTTTCATTGTTTTTACTGTAGTTAATTTCTAATTTTATGCCATTGTGATCTGAGAAGATGCTTGATATGATTTCTATCTCTTGAAATTGAAGAGGCGGTACCTGTATCCCAATATGTGGTTTATCTTTGAAAATGTCCTGGGTGCATGTGAGAGAATGTATAATCTGCTGCTTTGGGATGAAATGTTCTGAAGATGTCAGTTAATTCCATCTGATCCAATAATTCATTTAGCATTGCTGTTTGTTTGCTGATTTTTTGTTTAGAGGATTTATCCAGTGGTTTCTACGGGTATTAAGGTCCCCTACTATGATTGTACTGCTGTTGATCTCACCTTTGATATATTCCAGAGTTTTTTTTTTTTATGTGTTTGGATGCTTATGTATTGAGTGAATATATTATTACCACTATTACATCCTCTTGTTGAATTGCTCCCTTTAGTATTATGAAATGGCCCACCTTTTCTATTGTTATGACCTTCATTTTAAGGTCTATTTTGTCAGATGTAAGTGTTGCTACCCAGCTTTTTTTTTCATTTCCATTTGCCTTAAAAAATATTTTTCTATTCCTTCACTATCACTCTTTGTGAGTCCTTTGTTCTGAGGTGGGTCACTTGTAGACAGCAAATATAAGTGTCATATTTTCTTCTTCATTTAGCTTCATTCAATCCTTTGATTGCAGCATCTAGGCCATTTACATTTTAGGTTATTATTGATAGGTACTTGTTTGTAGACAATTTTATTCTTTATGCCTGTGTTCCTTCTTTCCTTTCTACTTCTTCTTTTTATAGCTGTTCCTTTAGTATTTCTTGCATTGCTGACTTGGTGGTAATAAATGCTGTTAACTCTTTTTCACCTTCCTGATTTCGCCTTCAAGTTTGAATGATAGCCTTACTGGATATAGTATTCTTTTATTCAGTCCCTTTCTTTGCATCACTTTGTATACTTTGGTCCTTTCCCTAATGGTCTTCTGTGTATCTGTTGAGAAATTGGTTGATAGTCTAATGGGTGATCCTATTTAGATAACTTTCTGTCTCTCTCTGGCAGCCTTTAAGTTTCATACTTTGTCATACTTGTTTGCCAATTTAATTTTGATATGTCTTAGGGTCAGTCTTTTTGGGTTCATCTTATTTGGAGTGCTGTATGCTTCTTGGACTTGTGTGACTTTTTTTCCCCAAAATTAAGGAAGTTTTCTGTCATTGTTTCTTCAAACAGTTTTTCTATTCTCCGTTCAGTTTCCTCTCCTCCTGGCACCCGTATTATTCAGATTTTGTTTAATTGTGTTTATTCCCAAAGCTCCCTTAGGCTCTCCTGCTTTTTAAGATGTTTTTTTTTTCCAGTTGCTTCTCTGATTTGGTATTTTGTACCTTGTCTTCTAACTCCCTGACGTGGAACTCAGCTGTTTCTAATTTCTTGATGAAGCTTTTAATTGTGTTCATTATTGAACATATGCATTATTCCTTTCTTGATTCTTTTACATGTTGGGGAAATTCTCATTAAGCTCTTTATAATTCTCACTGAGTTGTGTGTATTTGTCATCCACAGGTTTGACCATCCTTATAACCATTGCTCTGAATTATTTCTCTGAAAAATTACTTGCCTCCATTTCATGTAATTCTTTTTCTGGTGATTCCCCTTTTTTCTTTCTTTTGGAGATTGTATCTTTTTTTTATTTTTGTCTCTCCATTTTTGCTATAACGTTTTGTTTCTATGTCTTAGATCCAACTGCCTTGTTAACCAGGTTCTTTTAGGGGTGGTCTTATGTAGTTGGTAATTTTGGGGACCTAGTGGTGCAGTCTCTCAGATCTCCTAAGCTTGGTGTTCTAGTGGAACCCTCTCCTTGAGCTATTTGGGTTCTCCTGATATAGTTGGGTCTTGGATATTTGTTTTTCATTCATGGATTAAGTCTCATCATGAGTTGTCTGACAACATGACTCACCCCTGGTCTTTTTGTGCAAGCTATTGTAGATGCATTTGTGGTTCAAGCTCTTGTGGAACAGGTTGTTTGAGGTCTCACTGGTGTGTGTTCACTTTGAGATCCCGGGGTTTACAGCCTTGTAAGAAAGGGTCTTGTGGCCTGAGGTTCAGATAGTGTGACTCTGGCTTGTCTGTGTGACTCTTCCTGGGGTACTGTCACTCTGAAAATCACTGTGAGGTTCCCAGAGTCCATGACGATAGGAGGCAGCTGTTCCATATTCTGTGGATGAAGTAGTGGGACTCTGCAGATAACTAGAAGGTCCAGGAGCATATGGCTAGAAATGCAGGAATCTCAGAGTCTGTGACTGAAACATCCCCACCTTGTCCAGGGAAGCAAGCCCTCAGTAGCTCACTGAGGTATCCAGAAGCCAGTGGCCAGGAAGGTGGGGGGGGTCATGGTTTCTTCTGAGGGAGCTGTGCACTCTTGGTTGGGGAACTTTGTGCCCATTGATTGCTCACAGAGTGTCCCAGGAGCTGCTTGCTGGGGTGGTGAACTAATGGAGCCCATGTGCTGAAGTGGCACAACTGTGTTGTACAGAAGCCTGCAGCCAGGAAGGGTGAAGTCATGGTTTCTGCTGAAGAACCGTGCTCTCTTGGAAGTGGACCTCCTGAGGTCTGCAAGACTTGAGATGAAGCAGCAAGACTTGAGATGAAGCAGCATGACTTTGGCTGGAGTAGATGCAGGGTCCCAGCACTGTCCAAGGCCAGTCAGGGTGATGGTGAGGCTGGGTTCCTAGTGGAGGCTGCTCTGCCCTTCAAGATGGTGTGGTTACTGTGCAAAAGATCCACAGCCTGAGGAGTTCCCACAATGGTGGTGGGGTCTCTCTGCCAGCCCCTGATACTTATGAAGAATCTAACTGTGCCATCCTGCCATTCACCATATTGCAAATCTCTATTTTATTTTATTTTATTACTTTTGAAAAACAGAATACAAGATAGAGCAGACAGGCCTTCATTTAGGAAGTGAAACTAATTTAAACATTAGGAACAGAAAACACCAATATAGGAGAGGAAAAATAAAAAAGAGAAAACAGGGGGAGGCAAGATGGCAACTGCCAAGAAGGTAAGGAGAGAGAGTGTGTGAGAGGGTGAGAGAGTCATAGAGGAGTGTGCAGACGTGTGTGGTGTGTGTGTGTGAGTAAGAGCTAGGGACAGTTAGATCCTGCAGGTCTTCCAAGGGGCTGCAAAACCAGGTAGTCTTAGATGGCAAAACGCTCTTGCCTGCAAACACTCTGGGGGTGGCCAGAGAGGGCACAGAGACCACACCATCTTGAAGAACAGAGCTGCTTGAGACTAGAATCCTAACCTCGCCCCTACCCAATCTGGTCCCAGACACAAACCAGGACACTACAGCCACTTGAGTAAAAGACCTGCAACCATAGCTACAGAACCACGGACACCAAGACCCCAGCCACCCCAACCACAGATTTCTGTGAGTCACAGAGCCAATCCCTCTCCCCACTGACCCCACAGCAGTGACATAGGAACTGCTAGAACCTCTCTGCTCAAACAGGCCTCCTGCCCACATATGGCAGCAGTGGCTCTAACTAAATTTGAGCCTGGGTGAGTGGACATGGGAAGTTTGTTTCCTATGGCCAGACCCCAGGCCCATGAAGGGAGGCTGAGCTGAATCTGAACCTGGGTGTGTGGACATGGGAAATATGTTCCCCATGGCCATACCCCACACTCATGCAGGGAGGCTGCACTGAATTTGAGCCTGGGTACATGGACACAAGGAGTTTGTTCCTGCAGTGCATAGCTGTGGGACCAGACCCCAAGCACACACAAGATGGCAGAGACACCTGACCATGATTCAGGACAAACAAACACAGAAGGATGTTTTCCACAGGGCAGGAGTGGACCTCCTGCTGACACAGTGTGACTGTGCAACCCAGGCCACAAGCAGACCAGGGACCCTGATTCCTTGCATGAGAGGCAACACTGTATATCAATGACTTGACTCTGTTTCTCATTACGCATGCCTGGGATTCCTGATTCCCAGTACATTCACACTTAAGAGCTTATGAGTCCAATTCTTGGCATATGCACACACAGGGACTGCTATTCTCAGTGCAAGGCTGCCCCAAGCAACAGAGATACTGATACTCAATTCTTGGCATGAGCACAGGGGGTCTCTGACTCCTGGCATGCACTAGGGGAATCTGATTTTCAGCATGAGCCAGGGGAGTCTCTGTTTCAGTGTGGCACAGATGGGGTTCCTGATTCTAGGTGCACACACGAGGCCACACTAAGTTCCTGTGACCCTGATCCTAGGCGAGCGTGGCTCCCAACAACACATGGCAACAACATGTTTTGGGGTCAGAGCTCTTCAGTGACACTTCGGGGATGTACAGTTCACACTGCACATGGCCCAAGCTCTTGCAACTCGATATTTTAACCTTCTGGTGATAGTTAGAATGGAGCAACAACTAAACAATCTCCAGAGGAAAGAAAATAAGGAATCACTAAGAAAGGAAATAAGTGAAAAGGAAGCATGCAACATGACAGAAAAAGAATTCAGAGTAATGGTTGTACAGTTCACAGACCAGATGGATGAGAAGATTAACATCTTATGCAAAAACCAGGAAGAAACCAAAAGCGAGCCAAAACTGGTTTGGCTCAGTGGACAGAGTGTCAGCCTGCAGACTGAAAGGGCCCAGGTTTGATTCCACTCAAGGGCATGTGTCTTGGCTGCGGGCATATCCCCAGGATGGGGCATGCAGGAGGCAGCTGATTGATGACTCTCTCTCATCTATGTTTCTAGCTCTCTATCCTTCTCCCTTCCTCTCTGTAAAAAATTATATATATGTGATATAGCTACAATAAAAAATAAATGGAAGGTTTCAATAGTAGCCTCAAAGAAGCAGATGACCAAATTAGAGAGTTAGAAGATAAGGTACAGAAACAAGCCCAATCTGAATAGCAACTGGAAAAAAAATTAAAAAGCAGAAGGAGAGCCTAAGGAAGCATTGGGACAATACAAAACAAAGAAATATACATAGGGCTGCCAAAAAAAAATAAATAAAAAGAAAGAAAGAAAGAAAGAAAAGAAGAAAAGAAAAGCAACAAGAATTAGAAAATCTATTTGAAGAAATAATGACAGGAAACTTTCCTGCAAGAGAAAGAAAAAAGTTACACAAGTATAGAGAGTCCCAAGCAAGAAAAATTTCCAAAGACCCACACTAAGACACATCATAATAACAATGGTAAATGTTAACGGCAAAGAGAGAATCTTAAAGGCTGCAAGAGACAGAGTTACCTACAAAGGATTTCCCATGAGATTATCAAATTATTTCTCAACAGAAACATACCAAGCTAGAAGGGAATAAAAGGAAGTATACAAAGTGATGCAAAGGATAGGGCTGGGTCCAAAAATACTTGATCCAGCAAAACTATCAATCAGGAGCTTTGCAGACAAAAAACAAACAAACAAACAAACAAAAACAACAACAACTAAGAGAATTTATCATTAACAAGCCAGGACTGCAAAAAATGCTAAAGGTAATACTGTAAAAAGACTAAATAGAAAGGGAAGAAGAAACACAGGCATAATGTACAGAAATGGCTACAAACAAGTACCTAGCAATAATAACATTAAACATAAATGGTGAATGATCCAATCAAAAGACATCCAGTGAGTGAATGGATAAGAAAATATGAGCCATATATATGTGTCTACAAGAGACCCATCTCAGAACAAGGGACTCACACAGACTGAAAGTGAACGGATGGAAAAATTTTTGTTAGGCAAATGGAAATGAAAACAAAGCTGGGGGAGAAACCATGATGCCTCATACAACAATGTCAAAACTACAGCTAAAAGACAGAATGGACATCATTCAGAACCACAGGAAAGCTGGTGGAGTGGGAATTCTACAACTAGAAGGAAATAGAGGGGCTCACAGAGACTCAGAGGAGCTGCAAAAAGCTGAGGTATGGAGACACAAGCTTGGAGAGGATGGGCAGAGTTCCTGGCTGGCTTTCTCTGGTGAGAGGGAGAAAAAGGCTCCCGGCTGCACTGAACCCCAGTTCTGGGGAAGACCCTGTGGACCCAGGTTCATTTGTGGGGATTCTGGGCTGTCATGTAGAAATGAAGGCATACGGAAACTCAGGGGAACCATGGAAGGCAGGGGTCTGGAGGTGTGCATGCACTTACGTGCAGAGAGGATGGACTGCTGAGTTTACTGCTGGCTTTCCCTAGCAGGAGGAAGATGGAAGCTCCCGACTGCACTGAACCCCAGTTCTGACTGCACTGAACTGCAGTTCCAGATGAGCGCCTGGGAAGCCAGGCTCATATGGGGGGAATCTGGACTGTCAGAGGGAAACTCAGGGGACCCACAAAAGGCAGAGGTTTGGAGGCGTTTGTGCATGAAAGTGGGAGAAGAAAGGATGGGGTGCTGAGTGTTTAGCTGACTTTCTCCAGTTTGGGGTGAGAATCTGGGAACCCAGATTCATTGGGGGAGAAACTGGACTTTCTGGCAACAGGCGAGACCCGAGGGCAGCTTTCTCTCTGAGATGCTTGCAGTAATTGCCGAGGAACACAGAGACCCAAAGGCCTCATGGGGCGGGACTGATGGGAAGCCAAGACTGTCTTCTCAGTCCTGAGATTGAGATTCCACCCCATCCAAGCTGACAACAGAGGCTTTTGTAATTTTGCAAGTCTTGACCCATAAGGCTGTCTCAGCACAGAAGTTCTCTTAGTGTAGACACAGCTGATCCTCACTGCCAACTGGGTGGTCAATTCCTCCCAGTGATACAATAACAATATAGACTTAACTACAACAAGGCTGTACACACAGTCCACAAAGGGGTGCACTAAGAGTGTCTACCTGAGGTAACTGGGGAGGACCAACCCACTGGGCATTATAGGACACCTAGAACACAAAGCTACTCTAACAACTCAGGGAAGCAGTAAAAATGTGGAGACAAAAGAACAGATCACAAATGAAAGAAATGGAGGAAAGCAAATGACTGGATATAGAGCTCAAAACCATGGTTATGAGGTTTTTCAAGAATTTCCTAGAAAAGATGAATAAATTTAGTGAAACCCAAGAGGAGATGAAAAAGGACCTACTAGAAATTAAACATACACTGACTGAAATTATATATATATATATATATATTATACAGAGACCT
The DNA here is from genome assembly GCA_011751065.1 of Lasiurus cinereus. Taxonomy (NCBI): domain Eukaryota; kingdom Metazoa; phylum Chordata; class Mammalia; order Chiroptera; family Vespertilionidae; genus Lasiurus; species Lasiurus cinereus. The sequence goes on from JAAGEH010000037.1 coordinate 2,644,988, forward strand.
AACAGCAGAATAGAGGAATGCAAGAATCAAGTCAAAGATTTGAAATACAAAGAAGCAGAAAACACTCAACTGGAAAAGAAAAAGAATCTAAAAATGTGAAGATAGTGTAAGGATCCTCTGAAACAACTTCAAGTGTACCAACATCAGAATTATGAGGGTGCCAGAAGAATAGAGAGAGCAAGATCCTGAAAACCTATTTAAAGAAATAATGACTGAAAACTTCTTCCACTTAGTGAAAGAAATAGACTTACAAGTTCAGGAAGCGCACAGAACCCCAAACAAAAGAAATTCCAAGAGGACCACATCAAGACATATCATAATTAAAATGCCAAGACCAAAAGACAAAGAGAGAATGTTAAAAGCATCAAAAGAAAAACAGTTAATTACCTACAACAGAGTACCCATCAATTGTCATCTGATTTCTCAAAAGAAACTATGCAGGCCAGACTGGAGTGGCAAGAAATATTCAAAGTGATGAAGAGCAAGAACCTACAGCCAAAATTACTTTACCCAGCAAAGCTATCATTCAGAATTGAAGGGCAGATAAAGAGTGTCAGATAAGAAAATACTAAGGAGTTCATCAACACCAAATTAGTATTATATGAAATACTGAAAGGCATTTTCTAAGAAGAGGAGGAAGAAGAAAAAGTAAAGATAAAAATTATGAACAACAAATACATATCTATCAAACGAGTGAATCTAAAAATCAAGTGAATTAAAAATCTGATAACAGAATAAACTGGTGAATATAATAGAATCAGAGGCATAGAAAGGGAGTGGACTGATAATTCTAAGAAGGAAAGGGGTGTAGGGGGTGTGGGAAGAGACTGTCAAACATCGCACACCTATGGATGAGGACAGTTGAGGAAAGGTAAGGGCAAAGGGTGGGGTGAGAACTCTGTGGAGGGAGCTATGGGGGGGAAAGAGGAACAATTGTAATAATCTGAGCAATAAAGATTTATAAATTAAAAAAATAAAATAAAATTACAAGAGAAAAAAAAAGAAAACAAAGCTGGGGTAGTAACACTTAAATACTTATATCTGACAAAATAGACCTCAAAGTGAAGACCATAACAAGTGACAATAAAGGCCACTTATAAATTGAAAGTGATTGATACAACAAGAGGATAAAACTCTGGTAAACAATGCAGGAGCACACAAATATGCAAAAAACAAAACACTTAAGGGAGATATCAGGGGAGAGATTAACAGCAACACAATCATAGGTAGGAGACTGTAATACCTCATTAACATCACTGGATAAATCCTCTAGACAAAAAATGAGCAAAGAAACATCAATCTTAAACAACTCACTAGATCAGATGGAGTTAATTGACAAAGTTAGAACATTCCACTCCAAAACTACAGAATATATATTCTTCTCAAGCACACATGGGACATTTTCAAAGATAGACCACATATTGGGACACAGGCAAAGTTTCTCTAAATTCAAGAGAATTGGAGAGCCTTGCTCACCAAGAAGCAAAGAGAGAGGACCCAAAGAAACAAAATCAGAAGTGAAAGAGATGAAATAACAACAGACCCCAGAGAAATATGAAGAATCATAAAAAATAATAAAATACTATGAGCAACTCTACTCCAACAAACAGCTCCACTTAGAAGAAATAGACATTTCTTAAAATAATAAAACCTTCCAAAACTCAGGAGGAATAAAAAAAGTCTGAATAGGCTGATAACTATGGAGGAAATAAAAGCAGTAATTTAAAAAAAAAAAAAAAACTTCCAACAAACAAAAGCCCTGGACCAGATGGCTTCACAGGGGAATTATATCAAACATTCAAAGAAGAAATAAAACCTATCTTTCTCAGATTATTCAAAAAAATTCAAGAGGAAGGAGCACTTCCAAGCTCTTTCTATGAAGCCAGCATTACCCTAAAAAAACTAAAAATGGAACTCCCATTTACCCAGTGATTCCACTTCTAGGAATATACTGCAAGAAACTAGAAACACCTATCAGAAAGGATATATGTCCCCCTCCCCAATGTTCAGAGCAACACAATTTTCAGTAGCTATGATTTGGAAATGGCCTAAGTGCCTATCAGCAGATGAGTGGATTTAAAACCCTGTACTTCTACACAATGGAATGCTACCCTGCTTTAAAAAAGAATGAATTCTTACCATTTGCAGCAGCTAAGTGAAATAAGCCAGTCAGTGAAAGAGGAATACCACATGATCTCCTTCATTTATGGACAATAAATAACATTATAACCTGATGAACAAAAAGATAAATACAGAGACAGAGAAGCATCAAACAGCCTTTCAAATTACAATGGGAAGTTTGGGGAAGTTTGGGGAGGAGAGGTAAGAGATCAACCGAAGGACCTGTATGCATGCTTATAAACATAACCAATGAATGCAAGACACGGGGGTGAGGGGTGAGTGCATGTATGGGAGTGGGGTATGGAGGTAATGGGGGGATATGGACACATGTAATATCTTAATTAAAACATTTAAAAAAGAGTACAGAAAGTGAAGTGAAGACCATAACAAGAGACCTGATTTCCTAGGTTGAAAGGCTTGTTCTTATTTACTAACAATTGTGCAATCTTAGGCAAGGTTTTTCACATCCTTGTGTTTTATTTATTTTATCTATGAAATGAAGATAATCATAAGTATTTACTTTATAGGGTTGTTTGAGCATTAAGAAAATGTACATTGGAAAATTAGAATGCTACTTCGAGCATTATAAATAACATAAGATATGAGTCCAGCATTTTACACTTTTCAAAGGCCTCTCTCAGAACCTTGTGAGAAGGACTAGGCAGATTACATCAACCCCATTTGACAGATTAGGTTATAGACTAAAATAGGTTGAGTAGCTGGCTCCAGTTCAAGCAGAGCCAGAACTTGAACTAGGCCATCATGCTTCATTTAGTACTCTTTCTTCTTGATCACACCTGTCATTGTGTCACATTTCTTCCTAGAACTTCCTGAGGCAACTGTATTTTCCTGTATTAGTTTTTTATGTCTGTATAAAAATTCCAACTTAAGTTCTTGATATATCACATGTTTATCATATCACCATTTTGATGGATCAGGAGTCTAGGTTCAGCTTAGCTGATCCTTTGATCAGGCTTGCACAAAAATGCAGTCAAGGTATCAGCAATGCATTCTTATCTTAAAACTCAACTCAAAAGAATGTGCTTCCAGGTTCATTCAAGTCATTGGGAGAATCTAATACCTTATGGCTGTGAAATTCATGGCATTTTTTTTTTCTGCAATTGAGATAGTTTTTGCTGCTTGGAGTCTCCCAAATCTGGAATGGCCTAGTTCCTTTATTTAAGGTTCAATTTATTATTTCAGATCTAATGAGGGTGATCTGCCTTTGATTAATTGAATGTCAATTAGGCACCTTACTTACATCTAAAAAAATCTTTTACTTTTCCCTGTTATATAACATGTTCATAGGAGAAAGTGACATTTAATCACCTTTGACATATTTTTTTTGTTAGAAGAGGTTTGCAGATTTTATCTCCCATACAATGATAGGGGATTTCACAAGGGATTAAACCTTGGGAGATATGCATGGGGTTGTTCACCACACAGTCCATTATTTTTAAGCTGTCAAGTGATTTTAAAAATCAAAGTCAGGGCATGAATCAGAGTAGATTTTAACAAATAGCAGGCTGTTTGAGAGGATAGGTAAATAACTGACCTCATCTTACCAGTTTATCTTTCTCAACAGGTTGATTTTCTTTTCCATCCAGGTATAATCTTGCTCAAGATACCTCAATGCCAGAACTGGCATTAGATGAATACATACATTCTTTTCATTTAATAGCCAGGGCTGGAATAGTTAAAAATATGAGCAAAAATATTAAAGCCTCCTTCAATATAGGACAACAGAAGATGTCAATTTTGGGTTGGGCTTCCTTGAAATCATGACCAAAATGTAAACAGCTGAATTTTCATAGGAATAATCTTCAAATACTCCTTTGCATACCAGCCCTTCAACAAATCCTTCTAACATTTAATTCCATGAGAAATATGACTCTCTTCCCAAATTGACTTTTTGGTCATTTTCCTGTGCTTTGCATTTGTTTGGAAGTTCTTTAATGTGTTTGTAAAATGAACACATATTTTGATTGCTAAATAATAAAGAACAATTGGCATAGACAGCATTAAAATCTTTGAAAAGAATATTCAAGAATCATAAGACTGTGCTGATATGGTTATTACATTTCCTTGTCTACCTGTAGATCAATTTCTATGGCAGCACTCAGTGTCCCAAATGCTTGACATTGTCTATAATTCCTTTGGATATCCACAATAGGAAATCATGCTAAAGTTGGTGCTAGAGAATAAAAAATAAAAAACAGAAAGCTGAGTTGCTTATGTTCCTAGGTGTTCTTTAAAGAAAAAACTAAGAAAATCCAAGATGGCGGCATAGGTAAACACCTACATTGCTGCCTCGCACAACAATTTCAAAACTACAACCAAAAGACAGAACGGACATCATCCAGAACCACAGGAAAGCTGACTGAGTGGAAGTTCTACAGCTAGAAGGAAAGAGAGGGGCTCACAGAAACCCAGAGGAGCTGCAAAAAGCTGAGGTATGTAGACAAGCTCGCTGAGAGAGCGGGTGCCGGAGTACCTGGCTGGCTTTCTCTGGCAGGAGGGAAACAGAGACTCCCAACGGCATTGAACCCCTTATCTTACAACACTAAACCCCAAATCCAGCCAAAACTCATACGGGGGGAGTTTGGACTGTGAAAAGGGAGAGGTGCACGGAAATTTAGGGGAGTAGCAAAAGATCAGAGGCTGGTGGCACACACGGCACTGCGCCGCAGAGGACAGATTGCTGATTGTGCCGCTGGCTTTCGTGAGTGGGTGGGAGACAGACCCTCCCAACTGTGCCACTTCTGACTCCACTAAGCCCCTGTTTCGGGAGAAACCCTGGGGACCTAGACTCGTGTGGTCCTGGTGTGCAGGGGAGCTGGAAAGGCAGCAGTCTAGAGGCACTACAGGTGCGCACGCACACAAGGACAGCTCCAGCAATTACCCAGTCACGTGAGACTCAGGGGCTGTGGAGGGTGGGGCCGACTGGAAGGCAAGGCGGTCCCTTAAGCCCTGAGACTCCACCCATCCCAAGCTCAACAGAGCCTTCTTCGGTTTTGCAAGTCTGGTATCATAAGGCTGAATTCAACACAGAAGTTTCCTGGCATAGTGAAAATGCTGAGACAAGGGAAGGGATCACAAACAAAAGTAATGGAGGGGAAAATAACGACTGGATATAGAGTTCAAAACCAAGCTTATAAGGTTTTTCAAGAATGGATAAATTTATCAAGTCCCAAGAGGAGATGCAAAAGGACCAACTAGAGATGCAAAAGATCCAACTAGAGATGATGGATAAATTTAGCGAGTCCCAAGAGGAGATGAAAAAGGACCAACTAGAGACACTGACTGAAATAAAAAATATTATACAGAGTCCTAACAGAAGACTAGAGGAAGGCAAGAATCAAGTCAACAATTTGAAATATAAAGAAGCAGAAAACACTCAACTGGAAAAGCAAGAAGAGAAAAGAATCCAAAAATGTGAAGATAATGTAAGGAGCCTCTGGGACAGCTTCAAGCGTACCAACATCAGAATTATGGGGGTGCCAGAAGAAGAGAGAGAGCAAGATACTGAAAACCTATTTAAAGAAATAATGACTGAAAACTTCCCACATATGGTAAAAGAAATAGACTTGCAAGTCCAGGAAGCACACAGAACCCCATATAAAAGGAATCCAAAGAGGCCAACACCAAGACACATCATAATTAAAATACCAAGAGCAAAAGAGAAAGAGAGAATATTAAAAGCAACAAGAGAAAAATAGTTCATTACCTACAAGGGAGCAGCCATAAGACTGTCAGCTGATTTCTCAACAGAAACGATGCAGGCCAGACGGGAGTGGCAAGAAATATTCAATGTGATGAATAGCAAGAACCTACAACCAAGAATAATCTATCCAGCAAAGCTATCATTCAGAATTGAAGGGCAGATAAAGAGTTTCACAGAGAAGAAAAACCTAAAGGAGTTCATCAACTCCAAACCAGTATTATATGAAATGCTGAAAGGTACTCTTTTAGAAGAGGAAGAAGAAAAAGGTAAAAGCCAAAAAATGATGAACAACAAATACATATCTATCAACAAGTGAATCTAAAAATTAAGTGAATTAAAAATTTGATCAACAGAATAAATGGGTGAATATAATAGAATCAGGAGAACAGAAAGGGAGTGGACTGATCTTCTCAGAGGGAAAGGGGTGAAGGGTGTACAGGGAGAGACTGGACAAAAATCATACACCTATGGATGAGATCAATGGGAGGGAGGTAAGGGCAGAGGAAAGGGTGGGAGTTGGGTGGAGGGGAGCTATGGAGGGGAAAAAAAGAGAAACAAATGTAATAATCTGTATAATAAAGATTTAATTAAAAAAAAACAATTAAGCCCTTAATTGCTTTCCCCAGTACCGTTTTCTTCTCAAGAGTATAAAGTGAGTGTACAGTGGTAGCTGCATGAATTACACAAAATGATCTTGGAAGCACTTTGTTTTGCATAAGGATATTACTAGGTCTAGTCTGAGTCTTAATTGAGAAGTTGCTAAAAAGTGCACTTTATATTGTCACCACAGTCACAGAGGCCCAGCCAAAGCTGTAGCACAAAGAAAAGGTAGCAGTACAACTCTTGTTATTTGGCATGTGCTCTATTTAGAACTCATTGATAGTAAATGAATGTTGGTTTGTTTTGTATTTAAGAGGCCTACACAGTACCTTAAAGAAAAAAGAAGTAAAGTGTGATGCTATGGGATATATAGGGATACTATCCAGTAGATGTGCGTATGTGGCTCTCTGGAACTTGCCCCAGAGATTTTTGTTGTCTGGGCCTTTGTACAATATACTCTAAATCTGGTTTTTAACAATATGCCATTTGACTTTGGGTGGTATGGGTTCATAGTAAGGAGTATAGAATCCATATGCCCACCAAACATTGCTTGTAGGGTGACTAAATTATGTAATTTGAATGTGCATGTACTACTGTTTCTCAAAATATGTACTTGAGATTGGTGTCCACCTCTCTTTCTTTTATTAAGAAGAAATCTTGCCTCTGTCTTCTGTCTCTATATCACTCTCTCTAAATAACTTCAAAGGGGCTGTATAAAATTAACTTTCCCTTTCTTTTGATGACTAAAGCACCTTATTCTTAAGACATTGATACATTGATGCTGGGAAAGGAACAAAAGTACCTCTAACAATAATAACTTCTTCTTAAATAACATATCTTACGCAGTGTTCTCTAAATATTATATGGTGAGATCTTATTGTCATAGGGAAAGGAAATGCACACCTAAGAGATGCTGCATCTAACAGAATCCAGGAAGGTTGGTTCCTCAAACACATTTTCTCCCTACTAAGGCCTCCTTGCCTATTTCTTGTAGTCGAAGGAACCGCTGAGCTAAAGCCAGCCTTCCTTGCCTATTTCTGATAGAGTGGGGCTCATCTATTTCTGAAATATACTTGCAGCTCTAGGGAAAGGCTTGGCAACAGAGTGTCTGGACATTTGGGTGATTTGCCAGGCTGCTATCCATTCGTTGTACTTACAAACTTAAGTAAATTCTCCCATATCCAGTATGGCTGAGGAAATAGAAGGTTAGGAGTCAGTTTATGAAATTCATGCTTCATTTTTCAATGAATTAGAATATAGTAAAATATACCTAACATGAAGATTGGGCTGAAGAAATTTTATTTCTATGAAGATTAAGAAGCATTTTCTAATTGGCACCATGAAATTGGCATTACCAACACTAGTGAATGCTATGCTGCAGGTGATTGGCTGTACTGAAGCATTCAAGTTAAGAAAGCACTACATGGCAGGTTTTAAAAATGTATGTATTGGGGACTTCTGAGCCCAAGGTTATCCTTAGGGAACTGGGTCTTGAAGAAAAATCAGGATGTGTGTCTTTTCCTCTTTATTGTTTTTACATAGACAAAAACAGGTTAAAAATAACATTTGTGTTACTGTTGGGGAGGCAAATGGGAATGGGAAGGAAAGTAAACAGGGGCAGCTAGAAACAGGATGTTGAGAGAGGCCAATGCCATTTTTATGTTTTGAGCATCTTGGCATGTGAAAGTTAGAAAAGGCAAGAGTTATACAAATAAGCATGTGTTGTCAAAAACTTGTATAAAAAGAACCTCTATCATCTATCTATCTGTCTATCTGTCTTTCTGTCTATCTATCTATCATCATCGTATATCTCTATCTCTTGGTAAAGGGTCCTCTCTGTTAAAAAATATCTGTACACATAATTCAGCAAAGGGCAAATCCAGTGTTCACTGTATTATTCCCATCTCTATCAGAATTGGAATTAGACCCACTAAATGTTGCAGAACAAAAATCTGTTGAATTTAAATAGACATTGAACAATTTGGGCTATAAATTTGACACTTAAAGTAATTTGGTCCAGACAGAAAACACCTGTAGATGCTTTTAATCCAGATGGAAAAAGTTAGCAATTAAGGGAAAGCCACAGCTTGCTCCACAATAAGGATTAAGAAAACCAATTATCGCATAAGCCAAATCTCTGAAATAAATTGTCCTAGGACTTGACCTTTGAAAGTCTCAAGATCTAACATGGTTTGATATTTCATCTTGGATACTTCAGAATATCAATTCCGCATTTGCTATTTTCTCCTTCCCCCTCTCACTTTAAGTGTTATAAAGAAGGTATATTTATCACATCAAATACATTAAATTTTCAACCCCAGAAAATAAATCCATTTTAAGTGTGTTTTCCTAAATGACTGTACCTGCTTAAAGAGCAAAACAAGGTGAGTTGAGCCGAGACCGGTTTGGCTCAGTGGATAGAGCGTCGGCTTGCGGACTGAAAGGTCCCAGGTTCGATTCCGGTTGGGAGCATGTACCTTGCTTGCGGGCACATCTCCACTGTGGGGTGTTCAGGAGGCAGCTGATTGATGTCTCTCTCTCATCGATGTTTCTGACTTTCTGTCTCTCTCCCTTCCTCTCTGTAAAAAATCGATAAAATATATTAAAAAATCCCGGGACTTCTCATTCCGCAGGCCGACGCTCTATCCACTGAGCCAAACCCGTTTCGGCAAGTGGTTTTTTTTTTTGTTGTTTGTTTGTTTGTTTTGTTTGTTTTTCTAGGATTTTTATGGTTTTGTAACTCACATTTAACTCTTTTGTCCATTTTAAGTTTTTTCTTGTATATGGTGAAAGTTGGTTGTCTAATTGAATTGCAAGAATAGCAACAAAAATAAGGTACCTATGAATAAACTTAACCAAGGAGGTGAAAAAAAAAACCTACCTAGGAAAACTATAGCTCACTTAAAAATATAGGAAGAAACAGATAAGTCTTAATGTATTGGAATAAATTATATCATTAAAATGCCCTTACTACCCAAAAATGATCTATAGATTTAGTACAATTTCTATCAAATAAAAGCAAACAATGATATGTTTCACAGATCTAGAACAAATATTCTAAAATTGTATGGACTCAAAAAAAAGATCCCAAATAGACTCAACAATATTGAGGGGGGAAAACAAAGTTGGAGGGATCACAATATGGATATTAAACTATACTATAAGGCCAATGCAATCAAGACAGTGTGGTACTAGCACAAGAACAGGAATATAGATCAATGGAACAGAACAGAGAGCCCAGAACTCATCCCATGCCTTTATGGTCAATTAATATTCAACAAAGAAGGCAAGAACTTATAATGCAATAAAAATAGTCTCTTCAATAAATGGTGCTGGGAAAATTGGACAGCAATATTCCACTAGATCACCACTCCCAGCTTTTGACTTAGGTTTCTTTCATTTCCTTCCCTCTTACTTGGCCAATGAACTCACCTTGATTTTTTTAAAATAATAATGTGGATGTCTGTGGTGGTCTGAAAGCTGCGGCTGAAGCACCCACTGAACAGCCAGGGACCCAGAACACTGCTCTCCAATTGGTGCAGAAACGCGGCAGGTTCAGAGATCCACACAGCACACAGAAAGGTCAGATTTTGCCTGGGATAAGGTGAGGTCTCCTGCCCTCAGAACAGAGACTTGCACACTGTGGGAGATGGGCTGCGGGAAAGCTGCCTCTCGAGAGGTCCGCGGAGGTGGGCAGGGCGTGATCCCTAAGTGTGGAGGCAAACTCTCTGAGCTGTTGACAGAGGGGAGCTCTGGAAAACTACTAGTTTTTTTTATTTTATTTTATTTTTTTTATTTTTTATTTTTATCTGAGGCAGAGGGACAGCCTGGGAGTTATAACAGTGTCCCCGCTGCAAAATCCCCACAAACTGGCTTTGAGAACCACAGAGTAGCAGGATCTCAGCACAGCGTAGAGAGGTCCTGTGCTTTGTCTCTGAGATCAATTCTGAAATACTGCCACCCAGTGGATGATGCACAAATTGACTCTCGCATAACCACAAAAGAATAAAGAGATTAAAACGTCAGCAGTGCAACACAGAGAACCGCAATACCTCCCCTACTGGGAAACAGGAGTGCCAAGCAGAACAATAGTGGAAGTGAATGACCACTCTATTTTTTTTTCTTTTCCCTTTTTTCTTTTTTCTTTTTTTTAAATATTTTTTTTTTATTTTTCATTTTTACATATTTAAAAGACTATCTTTTCTTTCTGTCTCAATTGATTTTACCTTTTTGATTATTACATTTTTGTTTTCAACTAGTACTATTAATTGCTCCTAGTATTTTACCTTTTTGGACATTCTATTTTCATCTTTCCTTTAGCATAATTTTCCTCCAACTCAACTCTACCTTTATGCCAACACTTTCCTCCTAACTTTCCCCATTTTGTAGTGTTGTTTCTCTTTCCCTTTTCCAACTTCAGTTTCCCCTATTCTTTCTCTTTAACTGGTTGAAATTTCACCCCACTTACATATCTAATTTCAAATCACCTACTACAAGTCCATACAAACCTCTCTCCTCTTGTCTTCACCAGCCAAAAAGTTGTTTTTTCTATATGTCCTTTTGTTACTATTGGCCTGAACAGTGATTATATCGATTTTTTGAAATTTTTCGTGAGATTGTTTTAGCGTATTCTACTTATTTTAATTTTCTTTTTGCATACTTTCTTTTTTACCTCTCTTCTCCCTCCCCTCCCTCGATACCAGTTGTTATCTGCAGTTTGTATTAATCTCTAGGTACTGGTTGCTGGCCTTTATTGGGAGTAGTGACTGTTCTATTGGAGTTTTCTCCTGACATCTCTATTTTGTTCCCTTTTTCTCTCTTATCCGCTTTCTGTTCTCTCTGACTTTGTTTCCCTTTCTCTTTTCATTTTTTTCTTCTCCTTTTTTAAATTTTATTTTATTTTACTTTTAGTTCATTTATTTTTTTTCTCCCTCTCCCAATTTGATTTTGGCACTTCTTTCCTTTCTTTACCCCTCATTTCTTCTTCCTCTTTCTCTATTTACCCCTAATTAGAATTTCATTGGTGGTCACCTTATTGGTGATTATTAACATCATGAATACGTTTCTGTTCAGTGCCTTGTGTGCTGTACCAAGTCGTGTTGTAGTTTGTGCCTTTGAATCAACATAGGAGAGAGAACTACATAACCAGACACCCGGAGAAGAAAAACCATGGGCAAAAGAAGAAACAGCCCACATAAGACAGATAGGCAGGTATCACCAGAAAAGGAAGTAAACAAAATAGAAGCAGAAATAAGCCTGCCAGCGAAAGAGTTCAGAGATATGATCATTAGGTGGATGAAAAAAATGGAAGACAAAATGGACAATGTGAGTAAGAGCCAAGAGGAAATGAAGAAGAAGCCAGAAGAAATGCATAGAAGCAGGAAGAAATGCAGAAGAACCTAAAAGAAATGCAGAATAATCAAGAAGAAATGAAAAATGACATTACTGCTATAAAGAACTCAATAGAAAGCATCAAAAGTAGACTAGAAGAAGCAGAGGACCGCATCAGTGAGCTAGAAGAAACTGTAGGAAAAAAATACACAAGTACAGCAGCTTATAGAAAAAAAAGTTAAAAAGCAAGAGGAGAGCCTAAGGGAACTTTGGGATAACAAGAAACAAAACAACATCCGCATAATTGGGGTTCCAGAAAGAGTGGAAACTGAACAAGGATTAGAGAACGTGTTTGAAGTAATGACAGAAAATTTCCCCAATATAGGAAAGAAAAAACCCAAACAAATCCAAGAAGCTCACAGAGTCCCAAGCAAAATTAAACCAACAAATCAACACCAAGGCACATTTTAATTAAATTGGCAAACACCAACGACAAAGTAAGAATCTTAAAAGCAGCCAGAGATAAACAGAAAGTTACCTACAAAGGAACCCCCATAAGACTAGCTACTGATTTCTCAACAGAAACTCATCAGGCCAGAAGGGAATGGAATGAAATATACAAAGTCATGCAAAGGAAGGGTCTGAATCCAAGAATACTGTACCCTGCAAGACTCTCAATCAAAATTGAAGTGAAATCAGAAGTTTGGCAGGCAAAAAAGGACTAAGGGAATATATTACCACCAAACCAGCAATGCAAGAAATGTTAACGGGTCTGCTGTAATAAAAAGAGATAGGAAGCGAAGAAGGAACTCTGGGGTAAGGACTAAAAATGGCAACAGATAAGTACTTATCAGTAATAACTATAAATGTAAACGGATTAAATGCTCCAATCAAAAGACATAGGGTAACCAATTGGAAAAGAAAACATGATCCATATATCTGCTGTCTGCAAGAAACCCACCTCAGGATAAGAGATGCACACAGATTGAGGGTGAAGAGATGGAAGATAGTATTTCAAGCAAATGGAAATGAACAAAAAGCTGGGGTTGCAATACTTATATCTGACAAATTAGATCTCAAAGTGAAGGATATAACAAGAGATAAAGAAGGTCACTTCATAATACTAAAGGGAACAATCCAACAAGAAGAAATAACGCTGATAAACATATATGCACCCAATATAGGAGCACCTAAATACATTAAAAAAAAACTCTTGGAGAATATTAAGGGAGACATTGATGCAATACAATCATAGTAGGAGGCTTTAATACCCCACTATCTCATTGGACAAATTCTCTAAACAAAAAATCAGCAAAGAAACATCAATCCTAAATGACACAGTAGACCAGATGGAATTCATTGACATCTTCAGAACATTTTACCCCAAAGCCACAGCATATACATTCTTCTTCAGTGCACATGGGTCATTTTCAAAGATAGATCATATGTTGGGTCATAAGAAAAGTTTTCAAATTCAAGAAGATAGAACATATCAAGCATATTCTCAGTCCACAGTGGCATAAAAATGGAAATCAAATATAATAAAAACAATAGAAAGAAATCAAACACATAGAGCCTAAACAGCATGCTATTAAACAACGTCTGGGTAACCAGAGAGATCAAGGAAGAAATAAAAAACATCATGGCAGCAAATGAGAAAAAACAACTTTTTGGCTAGTGAAGACAAGAATAGAGAGGTTTCTGTAGACTTGTAGTAGGGGATTTGAAATTAGATATATAAATGGGGTGAAATTTTAACTATGTAAAGAGAAAGAATATGAAGAATCTGAAGTTGGAAAAGGGAAAGAGAAACAAGACAACAAAATGGGGAAAGTTAGGAGGATACTGTTGGCATAAAGGTAGAGTTGAGTTTGAGTAAAATTATGCTAAAGGAAAGATGAAAATAGAATGTAGACCTCTAATCCCGAAATAAAATAAAGAGAAAACAAAATGACACTTGTTTTATTCCAAAAAGTTAAAGTACTAGTAGTAATTAATAATACTAGTTTAAAAAAATGTAATAATTAAAAAGGTAAAATGAATTGAGGTGGAAAGAAAAAAAATAGTCTTTTAATTAAAATATGTAAACATGAAAAATAATAAAAAAATTAAAAGAAAAAACTAAAAAGAAAAAAAAAGAAAAAAAATAGAATGGTCCTTCACTTCCACTATTATTGTGCTTGGCACTCCTGTTTCCCAGTAGGGAAGGCATTGCAGTTCCCTGCGTTCCCCTCTTAGTGTTTTAATCTCTTTATTCTTTTGTGTTTATGCGAGAGTCAATTTGTGCATCATCCACTGGGTGGCAGTGTTTCGGAATTGATCTCTGAGACAAAGCACAGGACCTCTCTAGGCTGTGCTCAGATCCTGCTACTCTGTGGTTCTCAAAGCCAGTTTGTGGAGATTTTGCAGCCGGGACACTGTAATAACTCCCAGGCTGTCCCTCTGCCCCAGAAAAAAAGGAGTCGGTTTCCAGAGCTCCCCTCTGTCAACAGCTCAGAGAGTTTGCCTCCACACTTAGGGATCATGTCTTGCCCACCTCTGGGGACCTCTCTAGAGGCAGCTTTCCCTCGGCCCAGTTCCCACAGTGTGCGCGTCTCTGTTGTGTGGGGGGTAGGAGACCTCACTCTGTCCCAGGAGAAATCTGACCCTTCTGCTCGCCGCGTGGATCTCAGAATCCGCAGCCCGTGTGTCTGCCCCGCCTGTAAATCAGTGCTCTGGGTCCCCGTCTGTTCTTTGGGTGCCTCCGTCAGCTGCAGCTTTCAGACCTCCACAGATATCCACCTCCCTCTTTTCCATGTGCTCTGTGGATCTCTTATTCTGCCGCCTGTCTGCGCTGATTGGAGAGTGGAGTTCTGGATCCCCGGGTCCCCTGCTCCTGGATGGGTGCCCCAGCCGCCAGCTTCAGTCTGCCGCAGACATCCACCTCCCACTGCAAGATGGCGCGGTCTCCGTGTTCATGCTGGTGGCTCCGGCGGACAAAAACCCCATGGCAGTGGGGCTGCCTGGCCAGGAGAGTCCCGTCCAGCCATCCCCCACCTCCTCCTGGAGGATAACTGACTCTTAACTTGCCAACAAACACTCCCAGTGCGACTCTCAGCTGCTCTATCTTCCTCTGCCCAGAGACAAAGCTCAAGGCGCATCTGTCTACTCCGCCGCCATTTTCTCTCCCCCCTCATTATCTTTTTAAAATTGCTACCAAACACTCAAATAATTAGATTGTAAGTTTGTTTGGGATATTTGTACAATATACTGTTGTAACATATCAAAAATTATAATGACATTGTAGAATAATATCATGTAAGGATATTCTTTGCTTTGGGCTATGGCAATTCAATTTGAAACTGGCCATTAATTTCCTTTTGTGTAGACAAAGTCTTAGTTACTTTATTAGAATACTTAATCAAATTGCTTACAAAGACACTAGCTTTTCATTTAGCTGAAAACCTTGATTTAAGTAATTAAAGTACATATCTTCATTTAAAAAGCAAAGCAAATTTAGTAAATGTTTATATCTGATTCACAAGCCACAAATGTTGCCCTGCCTTTAGCTTAAGTAAGAATACAGGAGGCTACGGGCTTTTTGTCATTTTAAATTCTGCTGTTGAAATTTTAAGAAATATTTAGTTACTTCATTTTGCCCTTCTTAGAGGTCAAAACCTTCATAACATTTAAAATATAGTTATTAATTCTTATTTGATAAAGTTTTCCATGCAATTTCAAGTATATTAGATTGGTTAAATTTAAGATGATTTCCTTTAAGAAGAGAGAACAAATTTCTTGTATTACTCCTATCCCATGGAGCTTTCCAAAAATCATCTTCTGTTAATGCCTTGAAATTTTAACATGGAAAAAAATCAAATATATATATTTGTATATGATTTAAAAATTATAATATTTTCTATAATTATCTTAAGATATCAGTTATATTTTAAACCGGTTTTTATATTAATTTTTTCAGTTGGGAATCAGAATTAATATTTTTTTAATTAGGCCAATAAACAACATATTTTGAACTCCTAATTATTAGAGAAATTTTATTTTATATTCTCCCACTTTAATTTGAATCTTGAACTTTTAAAATTATCAAGTCAAATATTTAGCAGTTCCTAGATTAATAACACAAAATACAAGACATACTCTTTCATGGTGAGAAAGGAGACTTTAAATTAGTATATTGGGAGAGTGGGCTTTCATATTGGATCGTCACATGTTTCTCCCTTCCCCCACATCCTGCTTACTTTGGGGGAAAGCATCAGTAACAGATCTGGCAGAATTTCTTTTCATGCTTAAAAGATAAAGACAGATCTTAAATTCTTTCTTTCTTTTCGAAGTAATAACTAGCACCTAATTTGGCCAAGATTTACATTCCCCAGTGAGTTCTTCTATAATTTTTAAATGAAACCTTAAGTAATCTCATTGCACGAGAGCAGATAGCCTTGCCCTCTCCTGCCACCTTTGAATTTCTCCACACTAGAGGCGGTTTCAGCAGTAGAGTTTCACTTATTACAGCTTTTAGATTCCAAATGCAAACTAAGATTGTAATTTGGACAAGAAACCACATTATTTAAGCATGCAAACCAAAAGTCTATAATAAAGTTTACGTTATATTTATAATCTAATTCTTCCCCATTAGCCTGGCTGAAAAAAATGTTCCGACCCTACTTACACATCTCATGCATTGAATTTCCCTCATCATTTCCTAGGCGAATTTTCCCTCACCATTTTCCTTCCTTCACTCTTAGGAGAAAAATACCTTCTCCTCCAGATGTCCTGTGGTCAGGTTCCAGATGTGGGCAGGAAACCCTTTCCATATCCCTGTTGGGCACCAGATGTGGGAAACTCTTTCACATCCTGCATGGGCCAGGGTTCCCTAACAGAGTTTGGGTTCCCCGTAATGAAAAGAGAGACTAGAAAAGTATTAATTTGGCGATATTAGGGGGCCAAGTGGGAGCCTTTTTCTAGTGGAAAGACTATCCTATGCTCTGGCCTTTTTCCCCCTTTTATTAAGACTATGGGATACACCCATGACTTTTAGGCAGGAAATTTCAATAACAGAAGTTTACATGAAACAAACATTGTTGGCTGCTTCAGCTAACAATGTCTCAACTAAACAGTGAATGATTAGCTCTGATCTTTCGGAGCAATTAAAGTTGACCAGCCTTCTGGTCTCCTGTCCACATCTTTCTATTAGTGAGATAATGTTTGGTTTCCTGCAGGAATAAAAACCTGTTTGAAGAAGTAATGATAGAAAACTTCCCTGATATAGGGAAGAAAAAACCCACACAAATCCAAGAAGCTCACAGAGTCCCAAGCAAAATGAACCCCAAAAGACAGACACCAAGGAACATTATAATTACATTGGAAAACACCAATGATAAAGTAACAATCTTAAAAGTGGCCAGAGAGAGACAGAAAATTACCTACAAAGAAACCCCCATCAGAATAGTGACTGATTTCTCAACAGAAACTCATCGGCCAGAAGGGAATGTTATGAAATATACAAAGTTATGCAAAGGAAGCGTCTGAATCCAAGAATACTATACCCAGCAAGGCTATCAATCAAAACTGAAGATGAAATCAGGAGCTTCACAGACAAAAAAACTAGTAATGGAATTTATTACCACCAAACCAGCAATGAAAGAAAAGCTTATGTGTCCTCTGTAAAAAAAAAAGAAAGAGGAAGCCAAGAAGGAGCACAGGGGTAAAGAGCAAAAATAGCAACAAATAAGTACCTATCAATAATGACTTTAAATGTAAATGAATTTAATGCCCCAATCAAAAGACATAGATTATTGGATTGGATAAAAAAAACATGACTCATATATCTCCAGTGAATAAGAAAACCTTCTCAGAAAAAAAGATGCACAGAGACTGATATGAAGGTATGGAAAAACATTTTCCAGACAAATGGAAATGAACAAAAAGCTGGGGTAGCAATACTAATATCTGACAAATTAGATCTCAAAGTGAAGGACATTACAAGAGATAAGGAAGGTCACTACATAATACTAAAGGTAACAATCCAACAAGAAGAATAACTCTGGTAAAAATATGTGCACTCAATACAAGTGCACCCAAATACATTAAAAAACTCCTGGCGGGTATCAAAGGAGAGATTGGCAGGAATACAATCATAGTAGGAGACTTTAGTACCCCATTATCACCATTGGACAAATCCTCTAAACAAAAACTAAGCAAAGAAACATCAATTCTAAATGACTCCCTAGACCAGATGGAATTAATTGACATCTTCAGAACCTTTCACCCGACAGTCACAGAATATACATTCTTCTCAAGTGCACATGGGTCATTTTCCAAGATAGACTATATGTTGGGTCATAGGCAAAATCTCTTCAAATTGAAGAATATAGAAATCATATCAAGCATCTTCTCAGATCACAGTGGCATAAAACTATAAAGAAACTACAATTAAAACAATCCAAAGAAATCAAACATATGGAAACTAAACAGCATGCTACTAAACAATGACTGGGATAGCAGAGAGATCAAGGAAGAAATAAAAAAAACCATCATGGCAGCAAATGACAATGAAAACACAATGAGCCAAAATCTATGGGACACAGTAAAAGCAGTCTTGAGAGGGAAGTTGGTAGATGTACAAGCTTAGTTCAAAAAACAAGAAACAATGGTAATAAATTATCTAACCCTACAATTCAAAGAATTAGAGAGAGAACAACAAGAAAAAGCTCAGGTTAAGCAGAAAGAAGGAAATAATAAAGATCAGAGCAGAGGTAAATGACATAGAGACCAAAGAAACAATACAAAAGATCAACAAAACCAACATCTGGTTATTTGAAAGGATAAACAAGATTGATGAACCATTACCCAGATTCTCCAAGAAGCAAAGAAAGAGGACCCAAATAAATAAAACCAGAAATGAGATGAAATAATAACGGACCCCATAGTAATACAAAGGATTGTGAAAAAATACTATGAACAAGTCTATTCCAACAAACTGTACAACCTGGAGGAAATGGATATATTCCTGGAGGAATATACTCTTCCAAAACACAGCTATGAAGAATCTAAACATTGCAATAGGCCAATAACTATGGAAGAAAGTGAAGCAATCATTAAAAAGCTTCCAGCAAACAAAATCCTGGGGCCAGACGGCTTCACAGGGGAGTTTTACCAAACATTCAAGGAAGAATTAAAACCTATCCTCCTCAGAGAATTCCAATAAATGCAAGAAGAAGGAACACTCCCAAGCTCCTTCTATGAAGCCATAATCTCCTTAATACCAAAACCAGATAAAGACAACACAATGAATGATAATGACAGGCCAATATCCCTCATGAACATAGATGCCAAAATCCTCAACAAAATTCTAGCAAATTGAATGCTGCAGTACATCAGAAAGATCATACACCATGACCAAGTAGGATTTATCTGAGAAATACAAGGATGGTACAATATGCACAAATCAATAAACGTGATACATCATATAAATTGAGAGATAAAAATCACATAGTCTTATCGATGCATAAAAAGCATTTGACAAAATCCAACACCCTTTCTTGATAAAAACTCTTAACAAGGTGGCCATAGAAGGATCATACCTCAACATAATATAAGCTATATTTGATAAACCCACAGCTACCACCATGCTCAATGGGGAAAAACTAAAAGCATTTCCCCTAAGACCAGGACCGAGACAGGGATGCCCACTCTCACCACTCCTGTTCAACATATTACTAGAAGTATTAGCCATTACAATTAGACAAGAAGAAGAAATAAAAGGCAGCTAAATTAAAAAAAAGAAAAATTAAGTTTGTCCTTATTTGCAGATGACATGCTATTGTACATAAAAAAAGAAACACAAAAGACTCCATCAAAAAACTAATAGACTTAATAAATCAATTTGACAGTGTAGCAGGATACAAAATAAGCTCCAAAAAATCTATGGCATTGCTATACACCAATAGTGAACTTATGGAAGGAGAGACTAAAAAAGCAATCCCATTTACTATCCCACTAATAATATTAAGATAGCTAGGAATAAACTTAACTAAAGAGGTAAAACACATATACACAGAAAACTATAGGACACTGCAAGAAGAGATAGAGGAACAAGTAAACAGATGGAAGAACATACCATTTTTATGGATTGGGAGAATCAACATCATTAAAATGTCCATACTACTCAAAGCAATTTATAGATTCAATGCACTCCCCTTTAAAATACCAATGACATATTTCACAGACCTAGAAAGAACTCTCCAAAAATTCATATGGAATAAAAAAAGACCCCAAAAAGTCTCAGTAATCTTTGGAAAGAATAATAAAATAGGTGGGATCTCAATACCAGATTTCAAGCTATATTACAAAGCCACTGTGTCTCAAAACAGCCTGGTCCTGGCAGAAGAACAGACACACAGACCAATGCAATTGAATAAAGAATCCAGATATTGACCCAAACCACTACGCCCAATTAATATTTGATAAAGTAGCCATGAACATACAATAGAGTCAAGACAATCTCTTCAATAAATGGTCTTGGGAAAATTGGACAGATACATGGAAAAATGAAACTACACCAACAACTTACACCATAGAAAAAAATAACTCAAAATGGATATATAACTTAAACATAAGATGGAAAACCATAAAAATACTAGAAGAATGCACAGGCAGCAAAACGTCAGACATATGGAGATGGAACTTCTGCACTGATACTGCTCCTAGGGCAATGATAGCTAAAGAGAAAATAAACAAATAGGACTACATCAAAATAAAAAGCTTTTTCACAGCAAAAGAAACCACGAACAAAACAACAAGAAACCCCACTGTATGGGAGACCATATTTGCAAAATGATCACTGATTAAGTTTTAATCTCCAACATCTACAGCCAACTTATACAACTTAATAAAATGAAGATAAATGATCCAATTAAAAAATGGGCATGGATGTAAATAACATCTTTTTAAAGAAGACAGAAGGAAGATGAAGAGACACATGACAGTGTGCTCAAAGTCACTAATTATCTGAGAGATGCAAATCAAAACGACAATGCAGTAACATCTCACACCTATCATCAACAAATGAAATTTTAACTGTTGGTTAGCATGCAGAGAAAAAAGGAACCCTTATGCACTGATGTTGGAAATGCAGACTGTACAGCTACTGTGGAGAACATTTCCTCAGTAAACTAAAAATGGAACTCCCCTTTGACTTAGTAATCCCATTCCTAGGAATATATCCTAAGAAACTAAAAACACCATTCAGAAAGGATATATGCACTCCTATGTTCATAGCAGCACAATTTATAATAGCTATGATTTGGAAACAGCCTAGGTGCCCATCAGTGATGACTGCATCAGATAACTATGGTACCTCTACACAATGTAATACTGTACTATGCTGCCATAAAGAGGAAGGAATTCTGACCATTTGCAGCAATCTGGGTGGAACTGGAGAGCATTATGCTAAGTTTAATAAGCCAGTCAGTGAAAGAATAATACCACATGATCTCACTCAATTATGGATAATAAATAACATTATAAAGTAATGATCAAAAAGATACAGAGACAGTAAAGCATCAAACAGACTGTCAAATTACAGTGGGAAGGTTAGGGAGAGGTGAGGCAAATAAGAGATCAATGGAAAGACTTGTTTGCATGCATATAAGCATACCCAATGGACACAAGACACTGGGGGAGAGGGAGGGCATGTATGAGAATGGGGTTGGGGCAATGTGAAGTTATGTACACATGTAATACATTGATAAATAAATGGGGAAAAAAGTTGTAAAAATAAAGAACATATTCTTTTTTATTTTTTAAAGTATTACAAATACTACTATATATGTCTCCTTTTTCCCCCCTCATTTACCTTCCTCCAGCCTCCTATACCATCTGGAACATGCTCTCACCACCACACCCATTGTCTAGTGTCCATTGGTTATGTTTATATGCATACATACAAGTCCTTCAATTGATTTCTTACCCCTGCTCCAACACTCCCCAGCCTTCCTTCTGTAATTTGACAGTCTGTTAGATACCTCTTTGCTTCTGTATCTTTCTCTTTGTTCATCATGTTATAATGTTCTTTATTTTCCATAAATAAGTGAGATAATGTGGCATTTTTCTTTCACTGGCTTATTTCACTTAGCGTAATGCTCTCCCATTCCACCCATGCTTTTGCAAATGGTAAGAATTCAATTGTTTTTATAGCAGCATAGCATTCCATTTTGTAGATGTACCATAGTTTTCTAATGCACACATCTGCTGATGGGCATTTAGGCTATTACCAAATTTTAGCTATTGTAAATTGTGCTGCTATGAATATAGGGGTGCATGTATTCTTTCTGATTGTTGTTTTCATTTTATTAGAAAATATTCCTAGAAGTCGTATTACTGGATCAAATGGGGGTTCCATTTTTCATTTTTTGAGAAAACTCCAAACTGTTCTCTACAGTAGCTGCATTCCCAGCTACAGTGAAGGAGGGTTCCTTTTTCTCCACATCCTCACCAGCATTTGTCCTTTGTTGATTTGATAATGATAGCCATTCTGACAAGTGTGAGGTGGGAACTCATTGTTGTTGTTGTTGTTTTATTTAATAAATCTTTATTGTTCAAATTATTACATTGTTCCTCTTTTTCCCTCCATAGGTCCCCTCCACCTGGCTCCTACCCCACCCTCTTCCATTACCTACCCCACCATTGTCCTCATCCATAAGTGTACAATTTTTGTCCAGTCTCTCCCCCCCACCCTCTCACTCCTTTTCCCCTGAGAATTGAGTCCACTCCCTTTCTATGCCCCTGATTCCATTATATTTGCCAGTTTATTCCATTAATCAGATTTTTTATTCCCTTGATTTTTAGACTCACTTGTTGAAAGATATGTATTTGTTGTTCATAATTTTTTATCTTTACCTTTTACTTCTTCTTCCTCTTGTTAAGCATTTCATGTAATCCTGGTTTGGTGGTGATGGACACCTTTAACTTTTTATTTCTTTTTTTTTAATATATTTTATCGATTTTTTTAACAGATAGCAAGGGAGAGCAACAGAGAGTTAGAAACAGATGAGAGTGTAACATTGATCAGCTGCCTCCTGCACACTCCCCACTGGGCATGTGCCCACAACCAAGGTATATGCCCTTGACCAAAATCAAACCAGGGACCTTTCAGTCTGCAGGCTGATGCTGCATCCACTGAGCCAAACTGGTTAGGGCCTTTAACTTTTTCTTATCTGGGAAGCTCTTTATCTGCCCTTCAATTCTGACTGATAGCTTTACTGGGTAGAATAATCTTGGATGTAGGTTCTTACTCTTCATCACTTTGAATATTTCTTGCCATTCCGATCTGGTCCACATAGTTTTGGTTGAGAAATCAGCTGACAATCCTATGGGTGCTCCTTTGTAGGTAACTAACTGTTTTTCTCTTGCTGCTTTTAATATTCTCTCTTTGTCTTTTGCTCATGGCATTTTAATTATGAAGCGTCTTGGTGTTGTCCTCTTGGGATTCCTTTTGTTTGGGGTTCTTTGTACTTCCTGGACTTGTAAGTCTATTTTACCAGGTGGGCGAAGTTTTCAGTCATTATTTCTTCAAATAGGTTTTCAGTATCTTGCTCTCTCTCTTCTTCTGGCACCCCCATAATTCTGATGTTGGTGTGCTTGAAGCTGTCCCAGAGGATCCTTACACTATCTTCAATTTTTTAGATTCTTTTTTCTTTTTGTTTTTCTAGTTGAGTGTTTTCTGCTTCTTTGTATTTCAAATCTTTGACTTGATTCTTGCAATCCTATTAGGTCTCTATAATATTTTTTTATTTTAGTTAGTGTATGTTTAATTTCTAGTTGGTCCTTTTTCATCTCCTCTTGGGTTTCACTAATTTGATCCATATTTTCTAGGAAATTCTTGAAAAACCTTATAACCGTGGTTTTGAACTCTATATGCAGTCATTTGTTTTCCTCCATTTTTTTCGTTTTTTTTATTTGCTTCTTTGTCTCTGCATTTTTGCTGCTTCCCTGAGATGGTAGAGTAGCTTTGTGTGCTAGGTATCCTATATGGCCCAGTAGCTCTGCCTCCACAGTTACCTGAGGTGAACTCTTTTGGTGCACTCCTTTGTTGACTGTGTGTACAGCTTTGTTGTTGTTAAGTCTTTTTAAAAATATATATTTTTTGATTTTTTACAGAGAAGAAGGGGGAGGGACAGAGAGCCAGAAACAATGATGAGAGAGAAACATTGATCAGCTGCCTCCTGCACGCCCCCTACTGGGCATGACCCTGCAACCAATGTGCATGCGCTTGACTGGAATTGAACCTTGGATCCTTCAGACCACAAGTCGATGCTCTATCCGCTGAGCCAAACTGGTTTCATCTTGTTAAGTCTTGATTATTGTTAATATCACTGGGAGGAATTGACATCCAAGCCAATTAGTTGTGAGGATCAGCTGTGTCTAGGCAGGGAGAACTTCTGTGCTGAAATCAGCCTTATGATACAAGACTTCAAATATTTCAAAATTCTCTGTGTTTGGCTTGGATCGGGTGGAGTCTCAGGTCTGAGAAGACAGCCTTGGTTTCCTATCAGCCCTGCCCTACACAGACTCTGGGTCTCCATGTCCCTCAGTAATTGCTGCAGCCCTTTCTCTGTGCACTTGTGCTCACACGCTTCCAGACTTCTGCCTTTCATGTCTCCTCTGAGCTTCCGTGTGCTCAGGTGACCCATATGAGTCTGGGTCCCCAGGCTCTTGCCCGAAACTGGGGTTCAGTGTAGTCACAAGTGGAGTTCTGCTAGCGAAAGCCAGCGGCACAATCAGCAGTCAGTCCTCTGCGTGCACTGGCACACACGCCTCCATACCTCTGCCTTTCACAGCTCCCCTAAGTTTCCCTGCACTCCTCCCTTTTTTTGGCAATCCAGACTGCCCCTGTATGAGTCTTGCCTGGAACTAGGGTTCAGTGCAATCTAGAGTTTTTATCTCCCTCCCGCTTGAGGAAGCCAGCCAGGCACTCAGCCATCTGTCCTCTCCATGAACGTGTCTCCGTACCTCAGCTTTTTGCAGCTCCTCTGAGTCCCCGTGAGCCCCTCTCTTTCCTTCTAGTTGTAGAATTTCCACTAAGTCAGCTTTCCTATAGTTCTGGATGATGTCCATTTTGTCGTTTAGGTGTAGTTTTGAAATTGTTGGTGAGGCAGCACTTTAGTTGTTTATCTATGCTGCCATCTTGCTTTCCTCTCATTGTTGTTTTGATTTGCATCTCTCAAATGATTAGTGACTTTGAGCATGTTTTCATATGTCCCCTGGCTTTCTGAATGTCCTCTTTAGATCCTTTTCCCATTTGTTGATTTGATTGTTTAATGTGCCTTTTGTTAAGTTGTATGAGTTCCCTGTAAATGTTGGAGATTAAATCCTTATCAGAGATAACATTGGCTAATATGTTCTCCCATGCAATGGGCTTTCTTATTATTTTGTTGATGGTTTCTTTTGCTGTGCAAAAGATTTTCATTTTGATGTAGTCCCATTTATTTTCTCCTTAGTCTTTCTTGCCCTATGATCTGTGTCTGTAAAGATATTGCTATGACATATCTCTGCAATTTTGCTGCCTATAAAATCTTGGAGTATTTTTATGGTTTCTTGTCTTACATTCAAGTTCTTTAGCAATTTTGAGGTTTTTTTGTGTTTTTTTTTTGTGTGTGTACGCTATAAGATGGTAATCTTGTTTTCTTTTTTTTTTCCCATGTATCTTACCAAATTTCCCAGCACCATTTATTTAAAAAACAGTTTTTACTTCATTGTACACTCTGGCTTTCTTTGTCAAATATTAATTGAACATACTGGATTGGGTAAATTTCTGGGTTCCCTGTTCTGTTCCATTAGTCTATAGGTATGTTCTTGTGCCAGTACTCTTTTGAGAACCAAGGCTTGGTAATATAGCTTGATGTCTGGTATTGTGATCCCTCCAACTTTTTTCTTCTTTCTCAGGATACCTGTAGCAATTTTTTTTTTATTCCAGATGATTTTTTGGAGAGTTTGTACAATATGTTTGAAATATGCCATTGCTATTTGAATAAATATTGCATTGAATCTATAGATTGCTTTAGATAGTATTGGCATTTTAATGATGGTGATTCTACCAATCTTTGAACATGATGTGTTCTTCCATTTGTTTATGTCTTTTTCTATTTCTTTTATCAATGTCCTCTAGTTTTCTGAAGTACAGGTCTTTTACGTCCTTAGTTAAGTTTATTCCTAGGTATCTTTTTTTGGTGCAATGGTAAAGGGGATTTTTTTTTTTCATTTCTATTTCTGTGAGTTCATTATTGGTGTATAAGAAGGCTATAGATTTCTGGGCTTTTAATTTTGTATCCTGCTAGAATGCCAAATTCATATGTCAGGTCTAGTAGTTTCTTGATGTCTTTTTTGGGTTTTCTATGTATAGTATCATGTCATCTGCAAAAAAGGACAGTTTTATTTCTTCTTTTCCAATTTGTATGCCTTTGCTTTCTTCTTGTTGTCTGATTACTATGCCTTGTACTTACAGTACTACATCAAACAGGAGTGGTGAAAGTGGGCATCCTTGTTTTGTCCTTGTTCTTAGGGGAAATGTGTTTAGTTTTTGCCCATTAAGTATGATGTTGGCTGTGGGTTTGTCATATAGAGTTTTTATTACGTTGAGGTATGATCCCTCTATTCTCACTTTGCTGAGAGTTTTTATTAAACAGGGTGTTGGATTTTGTCAAATGCTTTTTCTGCATCAATTGATATGATTATGTGATTTTAGTCCTTCATTTTCTTTAGTGATATATCACATTTATTGATTTGCAGATATTGTACCATCGTTGTATACCCAGAATAAATCCTACTTGGTCCTGGTGTATGATCTTTCTGACGTACTGCTGGATTCGATTTGCTAGAATTTTGTTGAGGATTTTAGCATGTATATTCATCATGGGTATTGACCTGTAGTTCTCTCTCTCTCTCTCTCTCTCTCTCTCTCTCTCTCTCTCTCTCTCT